>JASANB010007038.1:0-171449 GCA_030248155.1 Sabatieria punctata
GGGGTCTGGCGCCGGCCGGGGGGGGGGGGGTCTGGAGCCAAAATTTTGGGGGAGGGGGTGGGCACTAAAAACCGCTCAAAAATCGAGAAAAATCGCAATTTTGGCTAAAAATTGCCAAAAATCGCTAATTTGGGCTGAAACAGCTAAAAAGTGCTGTTTTGCAGGCGATTTTGGTAATTTTTGTGTGTGGAAGTGTAAAAAATTGCAAAAATTTGCTCGAAAATTTACTTGCCAGAAAAATCGGAGGGGGGGGGTCGGTGAAATCGTCTCGGGGGGGGGGGGGGGGTCTGGCCTAAGTCGGGGTGGGGGGGCAGACTTCTAGACTCCCCTGTTACATGTATGCAACAGTGACTAGAAACCATACATGCGGAACAAGTGGGTCTGGGGTAGTCAAAAACTGAAAATTTGGGGGTGGGCTGCCGGTCTGGGGGGGTCGCGGCGATTTTGGGGGGTGGGGTCAGGAACAAAAGTCAGCTTCACATGAGTGGGTGGGGTCGTTTGGGGGGGTCGAGCCCAAGTTGGGAGGTGGGCAACCCCCCCGGCCCATGTATGCTAGAAACTACGCCAGCGGACGGAACAGTCAATAGTGAACTTTTCAGTTAAAGTTGAGTTTTCGACAAAAACTGCCCAAAAACCCGGACGGATTTCCAGCACAAATTTTGTCAAAAAGTCGATGAAAATTTCGGGTTTGATGCGTAGTTGCCAAAATTGATTTCGCTGGCTTAAAAACGCATCTGGAGGCTTTGGAAGATTTTTATTTTTGTCACATGTATGGCACGGACAGGACAGACAGTTGTTGTTTGAGGGCGTACGCAGTATCAGCTGGCACTTCGAAGGCAAACAGTTCGTCTGCGCGCATCAGGATGGCTCTCTGTCGGTGTGGCAGCCGAAGAAACCGCAGGAATCAGTACAACACTGGGCACCGCATGCTCGCCGCTCCAACAAGAACCCAGCCGAGCCTTCCAGCGCCGTCCAGAACTCGCCGGCCAACACCGCTCGCGAACGATGTCGTCCGATTTCGCAGGTTCGCCAGCCATTTATTTTTGGTTTGTCTTTTCAGGCATACCTGTACTAGGGGGTCTGTGGTTAGCGTCCTAGCTAGAAAGGTGAAACCCCCTCACCCCCGAGAGAAGTTCAGGGACACCTCAACCCGGAAATGCAAGTACTAGTAGCCATACATGTAACAGGTCATCCGCCGATGGGGGGAGGGGGGGGTTGGGGGGTCTGGCGCCGGCCGGGGGGGGTCTGAGCCAAAATTTAGGGGGAGTGGGGGTGGGCACTTAAAAACGCTCAAAAATCGAAAAAAAACGCAATTTTTGGGCTAAAAATCGCCAAAAATCGCTAATTTGGGCTGAAATACAGCTAAAAAGTGCTGTTTTGCAGGCGATTTTGGCAATTTTTGTGTGTGAAATTGTAAAAAATTGAAAAAATTTGCTCGAAAATTTACTTGCCAGAAAAATCGGAGGGGGGGGGTCGGTGAAATCGTCTCGGGGGGGGGGGGGGGTCCCCATCCGGGGGGTCTGGCCTAAGTCGGGTGGGGCCCAGACCCCCCCAGACCCCCCCTGTTACATGTATGCTAGTAGCAGCTCCTGTACGAACAAACAGGCTCGGAAATAACGAAATTTTAGCTTAAAATTCGCTTGAAAAGCCTTTGGAAACCGAATTTGCCGTTTCTACTGCTGATGCTCTGAATTGAGATTTTTAACCTCCTTACTAAAAACGTGCTAAAAACGTATTTTCAGGCGTTTTGGTGCTTTTTGAAATACTGGACTCGCCCCTCTGGGAGAAACCCCCCTCAACCCCCACCTGAAGGAAAACCCCCTTCCCCCTCGCCGGCCCGGACTGTTACATGTATGCTAGCTAGTACTTGTATTATACTTGATTCCGGCTGGCCATTGTAGTTAGGGAGGGAGTGTAAGCCCCTTGATACATACATGTAACAGCTCCGGGCCGACCTGGGGGGAGGGGGTTTCCTCAGGTGGGGGTCGAGGGGGGTTTCGCCCAGACGGGGGTACCAAATTTCAAGAAGCTCCAAAACGCCTGGAAATGCGTTTTTAGCACGTTTTTTTCAGTAAGGACGCTAAAAATCACTATTTTAAGCCGCCAAATAGCGTTTTAGAGCTAAAAACCAACAAAAAATTACAAAAGGGGCTTCCAAAAACCTCGATTTCTCTTAAATATCAGCAGTGGAAACGCCAAATTCGGTTCCCAAAGGGCTTTTCAAGTGAATTTTAGGCTAGAAATTGGTCATTTCTGA
The DNA here is from genome assembly GCA_030248155.1 of Sabatieria punctata. NCBI lineage: Eukaryota > Metazoa > Nematoda > Chromadorea > Araeolaimida > Comesomatidae > Sabatieria > Sabatieria punctata. Next base: position 2,258 of record JASANB010007038.1, read on the forward strand.
GCCAGTTTGTTAGTACTGGAGCCACTACTAGTACTTGTATTTTTGGGTCGAGGGGGCTCCCTTAACCTGTCTCGGGGGGGGGGGTGAGGGGGTTTGGCCTTTTCAGCTAGGGGGTAACCCCCAAACCCCCTAGTCCTCGTATGCCTTCATATTATGTATGTTGTCTTGATACTTGTCATACATGGGCCGGAAAAATCCGGAGGGGGGTAGGGGGGTTGAGACCTGGGGGGTTCCCCCGGAAAAAGGCCAAAAAACGCCTATTTTGCCTTAAATAAGCGAAAATTTCCTCCCTCCGGGAGGGGGGGGGGTTGGCCGGCCGAGGGGGGTGCACCCCCCTTACCCCCCGGCCCATGTATGATACTTGTACTGCTTTCTGGTTACGCCTAACAGAGTTTAAAATTAGAAATTGCGTTGAAATACATACATAGGTCATAAATCGTAGGAAATAATAGTTTGTATGTGTTTCCAAAAATCGTTCCGTTTACTTTTCGTACTGCATGTTTTTTAAAAAATGCCTTTTTGAGGGCTCAACAAATTATTTTTCAAAAAATCGATGTGCAAATTAGGGCAAAAAGGGGGAAATTCACGTGCATACATGCAATTCTTTGGAAGCAGCCAACATTTTATCCAGCAACCTGCATATACTTCTTTTGCACTGAGCCTAACAGCGACTGCTTAAGAAATCTTTACTTAGGATTCACCTAGAAGTGCCTCTAAAGGCAATTTTCGGTGAAATTATGCAGTTATAGACATTGTTTAGACCTGTACTGGCGCTTTCGAACAGGTTTCTTAACTGACTTGAGGTGCAGGGAAAATTTGTTGTAATTGCCTGTACTAGCACGCTGGACACCTTTAAGACGATTTAAAAAAAATTATTTTTTAAAAATTAAAAATGAAAAAGTTTTTGGCCTTCAAAAATCTTTTTAACAACTGTGGCCGGTACATAGGGTAGTGGCAACATGGTACCACATTTTCGGGGAGTGTGCTGGGCACCACAACGTCATACATGGGCCGGAAAAATCCGGGGTCTGGAGACCTCGGGGGGGGGGGGGGTTCCCGAAAAAAGTAAAAAAACGCCTATTTTTTCTTAACTAAGCGAAAGTTTTCTCCCTCCGGGAGGGGGTCGGCCGGGGAGGGGGTAAACCCCTTACCCCGCGCGGCCCATGTATGCATAACGTACCGGATCGGCATAACATATTTTGCCACTAGCCTAGGCACCGGCACCATACATGGTATGGTACCAGTACAATAAACGGCGTTAAGTTAAGTGCAAGAGTGATTTTGGTTAAGACGGTGGTGTTTAGGTGGAGTGGCGCCACTCTAAGGTCGGCGAGGAGTACCTGGTCTTCTCGGGGGGTCTGCCGCAGGACGAGAGCGGGGTGTTGCCGGCAGTGACGGTGCTAAGGGGAGGCCGGTCGGCGACGGTACTGGAGATGGAGCACCCGATCGTGCAGTTCCTCACCCTCTGCGCCTCCCCCCACACCAACGATGCACAAGAACCGTTTGCCGTGGCTGTTCTGCTCAAGACCGATTTCCTTATCGTTGACTTGACCACTCAAGGGTACTACAGGCTGTCCCAAAAATGATTACATTTCTTTTGGCTGCCATTTGTGCAGATTCTGACCAAATTAGCTGGAATTTGAAACATAGGTGCCGAAGTAGGGAAAATTTTGTGTGTTAAAATTTGGCCGACCAGACTTGACCCAGTCCTGAGAAATTGACGAATATGTGAAATTAGGCAGTTTCAATGGCGCTCAATACAATAGTAACTCTTCTTTTTTCGCTGTGATTTCCGCAAGTGTTCGCCAACGGCAAATGCTCTGAAATTTGTAGAAACTCTTCAAACCTGTGGGATGTTTTATGTGTTATATTTTTATGGATTTAGAATGACGCAGTCTTGGGAAAATAAGGATTTTCCTAATGATCTGCAGCAGTTGTTCAGGAATTCCTCATTTTCTCAAGACTTGGAGCGCCATTGAAATTAACCAATTTCACATAATTCGTAAATTTCTCAGTACTGGGTCAAGTCTGGTCCATCAAATTTTAACACCCAAAATTTCCCCTATTTTAGCACCTATGTTTCAATTTTCAGCCAATTTGGTCAAAATTTGGGAAAATGGCAGCAAAAAGAAATGTTATCATGTTTTTTGCGACACCCTTTACTTGCTACCTTAGTTTTTGCTTTTTCCTACTCCTTCAGCGAGCTCAGAGTTCGTGTCGATGCGTAGGCACTAGGCAGCACTTGTTGAGCGCCTCAAAGCAGATGGGATATGAATAGATTGTAGGTATCCGTGTTTCGAGAATCCATATCCAATGGACATACACGAGTCTCCAGTCACTTGCTGCAAGTATCTGAGTGACTGTCCGGGTGATTTGGTGGCCGCTTACTATTCAGTCGGTGCCAAACAGAAGAGACAGAAGTACAGCGACAAGGTGACTCCTTTTTCTACCACTTCATTTGCACTTTCTTTCTAACATGTATAGTACCGTTCATACATGTGCATGGGGGGTGCCCAGGGGGGGTCGAAAATGAAAATCTGCCAAACGTTGCTAGAGGCTGCTAGAAAGCCTTCAGATACGTTTTTAAGCCACAGAAATCAATTTTGGCAACCACGCAACTACGCACCCTTCCTCCAGGCAACTACGCACCAAACCCGAAATTTTTTCAAATTTTCCTGGAAAATTTCGATTTTTTGGCAATGTTTCTATTAGAAAAGTGTTTTTTTTTGCATTTTTTGTCGAAAATTTGATTGTTACCGCAATTTTTTGAATTTCAACCGAAAATTCCGCATTTTTAGCCAAAGTTTTGGACAAAATTCAAATTTCCCGCCAAAATTTTGGGCGAAAATTCAAATTTCCCGCCAAAATTTGAATTTCCCACCGAAAATTTGCACCTGTATCCAGGCAACTACGCACGGAGACCTGACCGTCCCTCCCTGAGCCACCGACCATGCATATGTATGGTACCGTTGCGTGCAAAACAGGTGACCAATAAGTGGAAAGCACTAATTATATTACTAACTTAGTAACAGCAATAGTAACATGTAACAGCTAATAACAATGCTCACTGCATTTTGTATTCATGCGCCTAAGACCTTTAGTGTAGACGGTACTGTACATGCTGACTGTGTGACCATTGCAGCAGCAGTCTGTTGTTGGGGTAAATGTGGGTACGTGTGAGGAGCCGGTGTATGTGGAGCAAGGCCAGATCGGGGTATTGTGACGCGCTATTTCCATATTGGGTGGTATCGGTTCTTAGCTTGCCTTTCTCTCCCTCCCTTCTATTCCAAACATGCCTTTTGTTTTTTCAGTCCTGGCCTGTCACCGGTGGTGAGTCCGGGCAAAGCGCCTCTTCTTACACTGAAATCGTGCTCACAGGGTGAGTTGGCTTGTCATTGTTCTGTCTGTCTGTCTGTCTGTCTGTCTGTCTGTCTGTCTGTCTGTCTGTCTGTCTGTCTGTCTGTCTGTCTGTCTGTCTGTCTGTCTGTCTGTCTGTCTGTCTGTCTGTCTGTCTGTCTGTCCTGTCTGTCTCAGTCAGTCAAGTGTGTGTACTGCAGACATGCCGATGGTTCAGTCAAGTTCTGGGACTTCTCCTCTGATAATCTGCAAGTGTTGTACAAGCTCAAATCGGGTCGGCACTTTGAGCGCGCCTCTGACCTGCTCAATAAGGACTTCAGTCCACTCGCTGTCACTGACCTGTGCCTCTGTCCCGACTCCAGAGGTCTGGCAGTGGCCGAGCAGGCCGGACAGGTCACCTTCTTTCGGTTCGTCAAAAACGAAACCTGCACTGAGATCCCGGTGAGTCTACTGTCCCTCCCATGCTTGGGTTCTGCCTTTCACTCAAGCAATTCGCTCCTTTATGTTCTTGGTCCATCTATCTGTTCTAACGCAGTTGTGTTGGGTGTAGTTGGTGATTGAAGTGAAGTTGGCAAAAGGCTATGGGGCTAACTTCACTGATTTCAATGATCAAGCCAAGTTTGGCTCCAACTGCCAACTGTCTAATCAGTAATTGCCACATCTCTGTAGAAGCTGAAATAATATACAGTATAGATAAAAAAAATATCCCATCGATTTTTCGGCCTTCACTCAAACGTTTCGTTCTCAGTCACTTCTTTACCGATTTGGCTCAAATTTTCAGCAAAAATTAACAACATGGTTGGCTAAATATTCTGCAAGTTTAGTGCCAAAATTCCGACTCATACTGGTTTTATGACCCAAAAACTAGGAATGAGGGTGGTCCACGCAAATTTATTTTTTTTCGGTAATACAAGGAGTACAGGCCTGAAACTTGCAGGAATGATTGGTGTTGCCATTGGGCATAACATACTAAGCGGGCAGCCCTGTAGCTCAAAGGGCACTAAAATGGGGGAATTTCAAAAACATGAGTGAAAATCCCATAGTTAAGAAATCCGCACCTTCTAGAATCAAAGCACTAAATCTGTTGTTAATCAACACAGATTGTAGCAGGAAGTTCGACAAATAAATGAACCTGATATTTAAGCTCTGTTCCACATCATAGAAACCATCCCGGCAGCGTTTTTTGAAAATTGAAAATCTTTAGAATCGTCATTTTGCCGGTTTTACGAAGAAAAGTGGTATTTCGTCATGTTTCTGAAATTCCCCCATTTTAGTGCCCTTTGAGCTACAGGGCTGCCCGCTTAGTATGTTATGCCCAATAGCAACACCAATCATTCCTGCAAGTTTCAGGCCTGTACTCCATGTATTACCGAAAAAAGATAAATTTGCGTGGACCACCCTCATTCCTAGTTTTCGGGTCATAAAACCAGTATGAGTCGGAATTTTGGCACCACACTTGCAGAATATTTAGCCAACCATGTTGTTAATTTTTGCTGAAAATTTGAGCCAAATCGGTAAAGAAGTGACTGAGAACGAAACGTTTGAGTGAAGGCCGAAAAAGCGATGGGAAATTTTTTTTTATCTATACTGTATGTCTAGAGCTCACTGCTCAAAAGTTGTTAGTTAGTTGACTAATCTTTGTAGAAGCGTCGCCAGCAAACACAGTGTCATGTGAGTGGCAATCGTGATCGTTTGTTTTTTTGATTGACTAATTAGTAGCGTAGCGGGGCTGGGCTGCCCCACGAATCGTAGCTAGTCTGTCATTATGGAGCTGTGAGCTGGTTTGCTGAAGCACAGACTAAAGCAGAGTAGTTCAGGTTTTGGAGGTGTCCAATCTGACCGTTCAGCAGCAGAAGCAGCCTGATGAGAACAGTCGCAATCGTTCTTCATCGGCTGCTGACCTCCTCCAGAGGCAGCAGTCAGTCTCTTCACTCAATTCGGGTCACTCGAGCGCCTCTGAAGAGGTCGATCTGTTTTACCCTATCAAGGTGCGCCCTGGCCCCTTTAAGAGACCTGCTGGTTACCAGCCGGAGATGGTGTGCCTGACTGCCTGGCTGAACCCTCAGAGTCCTGAGATCATCAGAGCGATGGACATGAACTCAGCCTATGGACTGTGAGTTGATTGTTGATCGGAAACAGTAGACTTGAGCCCTGTACGCTATATGCTAAACAATCGGAAGTTACAGGCGCCATTCTGAATCGCGACAAATACAGTATCCGTTTTGCGAAACCGCTTTTTAATAAACAACGGTTCTCTCTAACTCAGTGAAAGACGGAAGCTGGCCCTTTTTCCCATCCAGAAACAGTTAATAAATGAATGCAGTCTTTATTAATCAAAATCCAGACTGTTATGTGCATTTTGTGCTCGGTCTTCGGGTGCATAAACTAAATTTAAGCTTGAATCCAAGCAATTACAATGCACAAGGTGCTTTGCAAACGTCATCATGTTTTACGCAGTAGGGGAGGAAAGGGTCTTAATAAACTCTGTCTTAATAAAAAATATGCAAAATAAGCTAATTACACGCATTGATAAAGTTGTTTAACTTCAGAGCAGCTTTTAGGAAAATCGGTAGTATATAGAGTGCGAACAATACCTAGAAAACCCAATACCCCAATACCCAATACCCAATACCAATACCTGAGACCCCCAATACCCCAATACCCAATACCCAATACCCAATACTTGCGTAGCTGGGCAAAAAATTGCATTTTACTGGATAGGTACATTCCAGTTGTGTACAAAAGATTTTTGGCACTGCAATTAAAATTTTTAAGAGGCTTGGTTGGGCCGCTGCCCAAGCAGGCGAGAAAATTTTGAAAAATTAGCCTTTCAGAAAGCATTTAGAAACCATTTTGGGCGTAAAATTAGCAGAAATTATCAGTTTTGGTACCTATTATTTCGTAATTCAGTCGTTTTTCTTACTTCCGGCGAATTTTTCCTAACTCTGCCGGAAATTGTGTGCACCACCACAATAGCCATGTGTATGCTACATGGCCGTTACGGTTCATGGCTGGTCCGTTACGGTGACATTAGAAATGTCACCATTTTTATTTTAGATAAGAACAAAGAAATTGATTACTGCTGTAGCGCTTAGAAAAGCGTACGCTTTAGGAAATTCTACTAACGTTTAGTTGATTCGGCCGTCCATAAACGACGTCGTTCCAGAGGGGGAAGGGGGTCGGCTGAAATGCGACGATAGACGACACACCAGGAGACGGCAAAAAGCGATGTCAAATTTTTCGGAATTTTAGGGAACTTTGATTGTATTATTTTCAATTTAATTATATTCTGTCAAATTTTTCTACATACAGAAAAGCTTCCCAGAGTGGTTGTAGCGATCTATTCAATTGATTGTACAGTATGGTAACAAGAAAACGTGACAGTACTGTATGTAGGTATGGGCGACCATTTTTAATAATTTGCGCTACGACCACGAAAATATGCTGAAAGGGCCGATAGAATGACCGCATAGGACAATTCAGGCAAAAAACCGCATTCGATTTCATTAAAAATTAGAAAAATGCGATTTAATGACAGCCGCCTGCGAAGGACTTTTCTATGGCGCACTTGGTACCATTTTTATTATGGGCAATATATTTGAATAACTCGCCCTACAAGAAAGTTTATGCTAAAACGGCGATAGCATGACCGGATGCGATAAATTACGCAAAAAACCGCACTTGATTTCATGAAGAATTAGAGAAATTCGTGTTAATTGTCTCTGCACGAGAAAACGGGCCAAAAGTGATACCCTGGCGGGTCAAAAAAAATTCAAAATCGTTTTTGAAAGTTCTAATATCGATACTCTAGGACAGTTTTCGATGAAGAAAACGAATCTGGTATGCAAATTTTCCTAGCTAAATTTGTACTATAGTTATGGTTGGGGAAACCTTTTGAGCCAGACCAAATTATTTTTTCTGAATCAGTGAAATTAAATACTTTAAATTAGTCAAAACGGGGACGCTGAATCTCGTGGTGTTCTTCGTTTCAACGAGAACCTTCGAAAAATGCGATTTTTCATGACTTGAAAATTTCAATCGAGCATATCTCAAAAACTAGGCAAATTCATTCCGAGCTGATTACAGTTGTAAACACTTCGTAACATAAGCTTTCGATCCATAAAAAAATATTGGGGGGTCATCGATGGTAGACGGCCACTTTATAGCCTCTGAAGTTTGGGTGTCAGTAAAATTCTGCCTATTTTTGACTTTTTCGGTTTTAACCAACTCCATTCAAATGACTGATGTTTCGTCTGATGGATTCCTTTTACAAAATGGCTTATACCGCTGAAGAGGGCTTGATTTGTAGATTAATTTGATGTATTTATGTCAAGCAATAGAGCTAGTATACCAGCAAAAAATAGTTTTCTGTTGTCAGATTCCAGAAACATCGGTAAATTTCTGTGCATAATACAAGCGTTTTTGCTAACATCTAGAAAATATGGGAATTCATTATTCTGTATTTGGTTGTGCATGCTGTGCTCAGCACGAAAAAATTAGACTACCAAAAGCCGACAGTGGAGAGGCAATGGCTCTACTGTCTTCTGCTGCAATGCCGAGTTTGTAGTCCAGACACCAGTGCAACTGAAGTACCAGTTAGCAAAGCACTTTGATAACCTTGATGCACGAGAGAAGTAGAGACTGGCTGCAACCTGTTCAAGTGGCATTGCGGCGATTCTAACAGTTGCAGCTCCAAACCAAGAACTCAATCTATTGCATCACATCTTGGAGTCAGAATACTTGCAAGATGTAGCCCACAGCAGCAGAACCCTAAAAGTGTGACAGTGGAGAGAGAATCCTCCAAACAGTGTCTACTACCCATCTATTCATGCTTTACCAAGTTTACTGCTCTGAGATTGGCTACAAACATGCACCTTGTGAGCGAGTCCTCTACAAGCTTGTGATCGTATTTGCTGCTTCACTGCAGAAAAAAGTGTGACAGGGCTAGACAACACAACAACAGATGGGGCTGAAGCTTTCGACTGTTTGTTTACAATCCTGACACAGGTTGAACAGCATGGTGGAAACATCCGCGCAGTGAATGCAATTCAATGTGGGTTGAAACAGTTCAAACGGTACTTGAAACTTGACTTTGCTGCACATGTGCGTCAAGGAGGCCCATGCAAGACACATTATGCAGTTTTTGCTTTGAGTGATGAGCACTCAGAAGAATAAAAATTGGTGGATGTATGTGAGCATGGTCACAAATGATGAGTTTTTGTAAGTAAGTAGTAAGTAAGTTTATTCAGTTAACAAAAACACAATACAAGCCCAAGACAGACCAGACAGATAGGGGTGGGGATCGGCCGTTATACGGCCACTAAACCCTACCCCGACAGAATCTACTAAAATCGGTGTCATAGAGAGCGTTGTTGTAACTAAGAACACACAAATAATGACAAACAGATTAGACGAGTGTGTTATAAACAGTACAAATCTTTCATCACACCAGAGTGGAAAAACGGAGAGACAAGGAATGGAGAGATGGCATTTGCTGGGGCTGTATTCGCTTGGGCTCTGCTTGAAGGACACATGGAACTCATGGATTTGAGACTTGTGAAACAAATGGCGGAAACGAATGGCATCACTCTGCTTGGATGGGCGTAGAACTGGGTGGGCATTTGTACACTGGACTGGTTGGCTTGTGGGCATGGAACTTGGGTTTGGTGGTGCTTGGACAGTGGAAGAGGTGGCGTGGACACATGTAAGGGGTGGTGGTGGTGGTGGTAGAGAGTGGTAGTGGTGCTGGTAGTGGTGGGAGAGCAGACGTAGGCTTGGTAGAGTTTGGATGGCTTGAGGAACGATAGAGTGGTTGGCGCACACAACACAACAAAAACGAATGTCTCGGCACCAAATGAAGAGTTTATTGTAACAAAGAACACACAAACAATGACAAAGAGATTATGTTTATGTTATAAACAGTACAAATCTTTCACAATCTAAGTTGCAAAGCCTGGCTGCCAGATCGAAGATTCGTGGACTTCTTGAAGATCTGCCTGAGGGAGGAGCTGAAAATGTTAGAGCAGGCTGATGTCATGCTAACAGATGTTGAAACTCTTTTGACAACATTTTTCATTGGCGCCAACAGATTTTGCATGCTGTACATCAAGATACGGTCAAAAAATTCTGCAAAGTGGCAAACAATCTATGGCAAGCGGGTCATAATGATCTCTGTTTTCTCAACAGGAACACCAGGGCCTTGTTTTTCAGTATTCTTGAGGGCTATTTGATATCGTCATTTGCTCAAACCTGGTATGAGCTGCAAGATCTCTTTGCGTGATCTTCCACTGGCCACAATAATCGACATAATCTGCGTTTCCATTTTGCTTGAATCAGAATTGAGGTAAACCTCCTTGACGCACATGTGCAGGAAAGTCAAGTTTCAAGTACCGTTTGAACTGTTTCAACCCACATTGAATTGCATTCACTGCGCGGATTTTTCCACCATGCCGTTCACGTTCAACCTGTGTCAGGATTGTAAACAAACAGTCCAAAGCTTCAGCCCCATCTGTTGTTGTGTTGTCTAGCCCTGTCACACTTTTTTTCTGCAGTGAAGCCGCAAATACAGTCACAACCTTGTAGAGGACTCGCTCAAAGGGGCATGTTTGTAGCAAATTTCAGAGCAGTAAACTTGCTAAAGCATGAATAGATGGGTAGTAGACATTGTTTGGAGGCAGTTCGGTTTTTCAATTCTCTCTCCACTGTCACACTTTAGGGTTCTGCTGCTGTGGGCTATGTCTTGCAAGTATTCTGACTCCGAGATGTGATGCCATAGATTGAGTTCTTGGTTTGGAGCTGCAACTGTTAGAATACCCTCAATGCCACTTGAACAGGTTAAAGCTTTATTACAATGCACATGAACACCGGACAGACCAGTAAAGAACCCATAAAGGGCCACATGCGAGGCAATCACCAGGGACGAACCGCTACTATGTGTTTAACGCTGGGTGCATGGAAGACAGAGTTGCTACCACTACACCATTGAAGCAGACAAGGCAGACAGGTTGCAGCCAGTCTCTTCTTCTCTCGTGCACCAAGGTTATCAAAGTGCTTTGCTAACTGGTACTTCAGTTGCACTGGTGTCTGGACTACAAACTCTGCATTGCAGCAGAAGACAGTAGAGCCATTGCCTCTCCACTGTCGGCTTTTGGTAGCCTCATTTTTTGTGCTGAGCACAGCATGCAGTTCAACCCAATACAGAATAATGAATTCCCATATTTTCTAGGTGTTAGAAAAAACGCTTGTATTATGCACAGAAATTTACCGATGTTTCTGGAATCTGACAACAGAAAACTATTTTTTGCTGGTATACTAGCTCTATTGCTTGACATAAATACATCAAATTAATCTACAAATCAAGCCCTCTTCAGCGGTATAAGCCATTTTGTAAAAGGAATCCATCAGACGAAACATCAGTCATTTGAATTTGTTGGTTAAAACCGAAAAAGTAAAAAAATAGGAAGAATTTTACTGACACCCAAACTTCAGAGGCTATAAAGTGGCCGTCTACCATCGATGACCCCCCAATATTTTTTTATGGATCGAAAGCTTATGTTACGAAGTGTTTAGAACTGTAATCAGCTCGGAATGAATTTGCCTAGTTTTTGAGATATGCTCGATTGAAATTTTCAAGTCATGAAAAATCGCATTTTTCGAAGGTTCTCGTTGAAACGAAGAACACCACGAGATTCAGCGTCCCCGTTTTGACTAATTTAAAGTATTTAATTTCACTGATTCAGAAAAAATAATTTGGTCTGGCTCAAAAGGTTTCCCCAACCATAACTATAGTACAAATTTAGCTAGGAAAATTTGCATACCAGATTCGTTTTCTACATCGAAAACTGTCCTAGAATATCGATATTAGAACTTTCAAAAACGGTTTTGAATTTTTTTTGACCCGCCTGTTGGCCCGTTTTCTCGTGCAGAGACAATTAAAAACAGTTTTTGTGTGAGCCGCGCAGTTTAGTAATTAGCATTTGGTCGCACGTTTGAATTGGGACTGATTTTCTGTGGCCCGATTTACGAAGATGCAACCCACTTGATAGTTTAAAATCTACTAGAAGGCCGTGAATATCCGTAACACAGCTAAGTTAATGCGAAAAAGTATGATTGCAAGCGTTGCACAAAATAAAATACTGAAATGGGAAAAATTCAGGGTTACAGAAACTTCAACACCGTTTGTGGGGTTAACGACAAACAGCAGAGAGCCAATTCTTGTATCATTCGAAAGCCTGGAGTCTACTGTACTCAGAACCGATTGAAACCCTTTCGCCAAATTCATCGTTTTATCACAACAATCAGGAACATGAAAAAAGTCCACGAAAAAGCCGATTTTCAGTAGTTAAGAAAGAATCCAATTTGTGGGGACCGCGTCAAACTGCGTTAAGAAAAAGAGTGGTGCTATATAGGTAACAAGTTACGCTGATTTCAAATCCGATTGAAACCAATTTAAATAAACTCTCCTTTCAACAGAAAATGGACGTTGAAAAACGACGAATTCAGTTTTTGAGAAAAAAATGCCCTTTAACGGCTGAATTATGGTTCAAAATGCATCTTATTCGATAGCTCGTACTCTGTTTCATATAAGTACATCACTTTCTACCATCAATAACCGAACATAAAGAAGAATTTGCGCTTGAAGTTGCGAAAACCGTTTTCGGACCATATTTTGCCCCTATTTTTGTATTTTCTAAACGGCGCAGCCGGACGAAGCGTGCCCATCCCTACTGTATGTACTGCACTTTTATCGGGAGGGGGTAAACCGAAAACGACGTCGCCTTTAGGGGGAGGGGGTTCCCAAGAAACGACGCAAGGCGATTTTGGGGGAAAGGGGCCCCGAAAAGTCGGGATTTTGGATGGATGGCTCCTTAACGCGAAAACAGCTTCCTAAACCGAATCATCGATCAACTTTTTCGATTTTTTCAGATCAATTTTTCAGGTTAACATCGATTTTTCTTTATTTTTACCTGTCACAATTAGTATTGGGTATTGGGGGGTAAAAACCCCAATACCCAATACCCAATACCCAATACCTGGAAAACACCCCAATACACCCAATACCCAATACCCAATACCAGTTCGCACTCTAGTAGTATAGAGAATATCCGAAATTGTTGTTAAACAGGATTTTTCTCTTATAGGTTAGCTTATGGCACTGAGCAGGGTGTTGTGGTTATCGACATTCTACAACATATCCCTTTGTTTGTATGTGCAACTGTTGACCTTTATACTTGGCCTGACCCCAGCAGTCGGCTTTCTCGCAACCCAACCAACAACTCGGACACTGCTTTTGATGATGCCGAACCACTGAATTCTCCTGCTATCGAGAATCGTGAGGTTAGTCCATGTAGGAGGGTCTGGCCCACTAGGTTTTCGCTTTCTGTGATAGTGACTGTGCAGTGCAGTAGATTGTGGTGTGTGGTACGGCCAATTTCAGCAGCAGTACAAGCCAAAAAAGAGCGCGTTTGAGCTGCCCGATGAGACACAGCTGTCTCAAATGTTCCAACTCTGTCCACAGGGGGCTCCAGGAACACCGTTGTCACTGCCTGATGAAGAGACAGAGATGCCTGAGCTGAGCAGGGCCGTCACCGAGCCTCCAAGGAGTGCTAATGCCATCGATGATGAGTCTACAAGGTTCAGTTTCGATCTGGAGAAGAGTTCAAGCACAGTGCCTATCAGTCTGAATCGAGCTACCAGCGTTCAAGAGCCTAAACCACCACCCAGGAGAGTACGGAAGCGAATGGTGAAATTCACACCAGGATCTGATGATCAGCAACCCCATTCCACTCCCTCAACTAGCAGAGTGGAGCCACCACCGAAAACGGCACTTGGCAGAGTTGGGTCATTGCCTCTCTCTGATGAGGAAGCGCGACAGAGAGAAAAACAGATGAAGCCACAGCCGAGCCATCCACCACACATTCCAATCTTTGGCCGTAAAACGAAGTCAATGTTGGATGCCAATGATCACTTGAGCAAGTTGGGCACTCAGGAGCAGACAAACAGCAGAGAAACAAGTGTGTCCCCATCACCAAAGCGCTCCCAGTCAGTTAAGAACCCCATGAAGGAAGTGATCCGTCGGATCAGCAGCAAAAAAAATTCACGCAACAGCAAACGAAGTACGGTACCGAGACTATGCTTGCAGAGGATCACTGTGTACCCTCGATGTCCTGGTCGCTTGCTGCAACCACTGCCATCACTGCCACAGCACCACAAACGTTACTAAGTGTTGTGTTGTTCCACTAGCCAATGCTTGCCCATCGTCCTAGATACTGGGTGTAGACCATGGGTTGTATGTCACTAATGTGCAGCAGCAACATGTCTGTTGTTAGCGCGTCCGGGGCTTGAGCCCTAGTTAGTGGCTTATCATTGCAGAATGGCGGCACAGGTGTGGTGCAGGATGATGGAAAGAAGCGGACTGCAGGTCGACTGGCACAGCAGGACCGAGCGAAGAGTCAAGGTGCGAGTCCATTCTCGCTACGTAGACCATTCCTCAAAGCACAGACGGTCGCCTCGGCCAGCTCCCTGGCCGAACATCACACTGCTGCTGCTGCTGCATCCAATGAGCTAAGCGGGCTAGCTGCTGCTACTGTTATTGCTGCTCAGCAAGGTGTGCGGCTTTTAGTTTTGCTGTCTTCACCGGCCTTTTTATTGGTTCTTTGGTGTTTCACTTCTTTTCTTTCTCTTCTTCACTGGGCGAGTAACTGAGTGGGGTGGACTGGTCTTCTGTTTGGCTGACTTTCTCTCTTATCTTGGTCAGGTGCACTGTACCGTCTAACTTTGCACTGACTGAGGCAGAGTCACTGCAGACCGGTTTACTCGCCAACTGAATGAATGACCTGATGCTTGTTCACTCAGTGTGCTGAGTCAGAGAGTAGGTCAGAGGCCTTAGCTAATAGTTGGTTGAAGATGTGTGAACACTGCTCGATTCACGGCTGCCACTGCTACATCGACTGGCTTAACTGTTGACTACTACTGAATCTTCGGTATGGCTCTTCCTCCTCTACATAACCTTCATCCTTGCACGCACGTTCGTTTGTTTTCTGCTGCAAATGGTTTCAGTCTGTTAGGCAAAAGTCACATGGTATCTAGCGCATCAAATCACTGTGCTGGGTTGGAGGGCCGACGCGACCAGAATGCTACGAGGAGTGGTGAATACCTGCTATACCTGCTGGAGCTTGGTGTTGGTTGGTATCTTTTGCTCGTTGTCTTTGTACGTTACTGTCTTTCAAGCGTTCCGTGTACTTCTGAGCTTATGGACCATGCTGCTTGCTTTGTTCTTGGAACATAGGCATCCATCCTCCAGTGCTAATGTGTGTCTCGGTGAGCGGTTCACTGCTTGCTGTTTGTGGCTTGTTTGCAGCCTCTGTTGCATGACAGACAGACACCAGTGATATTTCTTATGCAGTCAAATGTCACTTGATGTCTGTCACAATAGTCCTTGCTTGCTGTCTGCTAGCCTGGCCTGAGCCCGCTCGGCAACCACTTAATTCACACTCACAAGGGATACCAACGCATCTGCTAGATATGGTCAATGTAATCGTCTTCTTGCCTCTGCGCGCAATTGTGTTATCCTGTTCGCTAAGGAGTGGAGGCAAGAATTGTGTCTCCACTTTAATGTAAATGTGATTTACGCTCGCTTTGGTAGAACTATAGTTGGCACATAGTTGAAGTCTTTAAATAAGATCCTGTATTTTACAGAGAAGGAACCGCGTTCCCGCAGCAGCAGCTCTTCTAGTCAGGACAATTTGGCTTCCTCTGAAGGCATCTGCTCATTAGCCTTCATCGAATCTTTGCCAAGGCGAAATGGTTTGGCTTCTTAGAGCTGAGCAAAACAGTAGCATTGCTTGTGACTATGAGGTTACTTCCAGATTCGTCCGCCAATCCTTGCCTTTGGCTGGGCACAACTCAAGGTTCTTGTCTAGCGATCAATGTACATGTGCCGGTCGATTCCAGACTAGAGCAGAGTGTGTTGGCAAATCTTTCCGGTATGCGATTTGGAATTCATGAGACCACTGCACGGCATAGTTACATTACATACAGTGGGGTGGAAAAGTTTAATCGCACCTTGTCCTCCAAAGAAAAACTGGCTTTTCGCTGATTTGATGCAGGTAATTGGTAAGTGTTATACACTGTTGCATAGCTTGGGATGTTGATGAAAATGGCGCAGACTGCGCTGCAACGCCTTGCGCCATAGTGAAGTTCTCGCCAGTCTAAATCGGACGGTCAGAAAAAGGGTTGGCAAAAGTTTGAATGCACTTCCAAACTTCTACAAAATCCGACTCAATCTTTCAAAAGGTTGTAGGAATACCTAAAAGCTTTTTTTGAAGGCCCATTTCGAAAATTTTTTATTTTATTCACAGTATGGAAATTTTGGGGGCAAAAATCGCTGAATTTAGCCTCAGATATGCATTAGCAGTGCAGTTCTATCAATTTCTTGCCTATTCTAAGCCTAAAAATAGGTTTTGAAGGGCAGCAGCCACTCTGTGAGCAATGCTGCAGGTAGAATGTCGACTCTCAGGCTGTAACACTATGTTTGAACCAAAGTATCAGCTTTTGTATTTAAAGTTGCTTCTGATGCATCCTTGCATCTCCTACAAGCTATATCTCATGCTAGGAAAAAATTTTGAAAAAAAAAATTTCGAAATGAAAATTTTCATTAAAAAAATTTTTTTTTGAACACATGCCAGACTTTCTAACATGCATTAGATGCGATTAAGCTTGAACTGTCAAGGTGCTACTGGTACTCTGGTGCTAGAGATTGCGCTGATACAAGGCACCATAACTGTTGCAGATTCAGTCTTCTGCATGTCAAATGGACAAAAAACCACAACAGGGCTAATTGAATCATGGCATAGCATCAAAGGTGTCTTGTTCAATTTAGGTATTCCTACTATTTGAAAGATGAGTCAGATTTCATAGAATTTTCAAAGTGCGTTTAACTTATGCTAACATTCAGGCTTAGACAGGCTATAACTTCACTATAACGCAGTGCATTACCGTGTGGTCAGTGCCAACTTCTTAGCAGCACCTCAAACTATGCAACGGTGTATAACACTTGCCAATTACCTCTAACAGATAAGCGAAGAGTCCCTTTTTATTGTACAGGACTGGGTGCGTTTAAACTTTTGCACGCCACTGTAGCTCTATTTTTAGGGTCAGTCTTTCGGGTCAAGGGTAATTTAATTGCCATTGGATTTTTGGACAAGGAGTTTAACCTGTTGGCGGCTCCAAGCGATTCGTGGAAGGAGAACAAGTCAGATCCTGAAAACTTGCTGAAAAATAGAGGTGAGATGGATCTGCAGAGGTTTTGCTTGCATCAGTCAAATCTGTGGTCTGGTGGTTTCAGTGCTGAAAGGCGGCCGGCGTCAGCTGTCATCTGGGAGCAGCATGGATGGAGGCAGTCAAGGTGTGGATGAGCAACAATTTGTTGTGATGGTTGGTGAGCGTGCATCAAGAGTCTATGGACTGCCCTCCCAGTGTTCCTACTTTGGCCTAACTTCGGAGCCACCATTGGCCAAAGCGGAACTTGTCACAGTGCTGGGTTCTCCAGTGGTGCTGGCACTAGCTGTCAATGGCAGTGTGCAAGTGATCAGCCTGCCATCGCTTCGACTGCTGCTCAACTGTTCTCTGCTGCAATCTGTTAATGCAAGGTGGTGCTCTGCCATGCCAACTGCATATGTAGTGATTGGGCTTTCAGTGTGGTCAGCAGGTTTTGCCTGTCCCATCACGGCTATGGCATCTACATGTGCTCACCCAGTGAACTTCAAAAACTGACACTGACAACTGACATGTACAGTCAAGTGACAGAGTCAATGGGCGACTTGTTCCAAGGCATCGAGATGCCTGAGGCGCCCAAGACTGGCTTCATCAAGTCACTCTTTTCCAACAACGCCTCCCTGGACAGAGAAGAGCTTTGTGAGTTTACCCTTGGGTGATTAGTGAAGAACCTGTTAGAGCAAGTGGCTGCTGTTTCAGTCGGAGATGCGAGTGGCAAGGCATCGAAGACCGTGGCCAAACATATCCCTGGCCCCAGCAACATCGACCCTCTGCGGGCCAAGGCCGACACCACTGCTGGTGATGTGGCCAAAGCCAGACTGGTGGGCTCTTGATTTGTCTGCACCACAAAACAGCAGGCCTGTTTAGCTGCTGGATGAGCGAGGAGAGCGACTGAGTGAGGTGGAACAGCGCACAGCGATGATGGCAGACCGCGCTCAGAGCTACTCGAACCAGGCGCACCAGCTGGCTGACAAGATGAAGAACAAGAAGTGGTATCAACTCTGATTCTCGGCTTGGAAGCTTCCCCCTCTGCCCTGCTATGTGTGACCCAGACCCAGAGCGCACTCTGCGGGTGCAAGTCCCCCAGTTCTGCCTTAACCCGGCTGCACTGCAGGTGTGTGCAATCCCTGTGATCTGTTCATTATCGATCCACTCTTCATTTCGTGTCCATTGTTGTGTAGAGAAGGATGGGTAGTTGTGCGTGTGGGGTGTTCGTTTGTTGGTTCGCCAATGCTTTGTGATACTTCTTTTTTCGGTGTTCTTGTTCTTGCATTCCCTTCCTTCCTTCCTTCCTTCCCTGGTCTTCTCTGCTTCGTTTTCAATCATTCCCCCAACGGTTGTGCTCACTGTGCTCACCTAGACGGTGTGAAAATGGATTACGGTAGCGCTACCGCAGCCGCTGCTGACCACAAGCTTTACGCAGTCTGACTGTAGTAGCACCGCTGTGTGGTTTTTTCTTTCTAGAGTGGTTAGCTAGCGTGTACCGTGCAATTTTATGCAAGCTACTGTAATTTGTTGCCAGTGTGTAGTGTGAAAGGTCCGGCGATCGGCGATTTGTTTTTGTTTTGTTTTTGCCCGCAAGCAAGCACGTGTTTCAGTGTTGTAATGTGACACTAGTCAGATTTATTTGGAGTTATCATCTTCGGTGACTACGTTCATGTTATAAACTGTCCCCGTTTTTTACGCGATCGATATTATTATTATTATTGAGTGTATAAGATGAAAATTGTTCGACACATATTTGTGATACAAAGCTTCTATTTATATGAGAATTATTCTGCCCAGAGATAAAGTTTTAATTTTTATGCATTCTTGCACTGGTTTGTATTTGAAACCGGTTTATATGATTGTAAGTGTTGGCGGCATAAAGCCCCACGCAGACTGTTGAAAATTGGTTCCGTCCGGGTGTTTCAATAAATAATAATTAGCTATAGCTTGTTAGCTTGCATCGTTAAGCAACATGTGATAGTGAAGTGATGTATTCGTTTCGTACGTATCATTAGTTTATTAAAAACGCCATCTATACACTACAACGTACGGAAAAGGGTGAGTCATTGCTAGGAAATATCGCAGGATGGCAGTGAATTTTGCAAGGAACCAAGAAGAATGTTGTGCATTTCTATTCTTTTAGAGTAAATATCTGTCGTGATCGCACTTGGACCGCTCTCCTGTTCGTAGCCAAAAATAGCAATAAATATACCTGCACTGAAGCCCTAAAATTGAGTTTGTAAGCGATTTTTAGCCACTTTTAGTATAAGATTAATTTTTCGTTAAGCGTGTACAGATCTTGTAAGATGCAATTGTACCTGTATCTTGAGAGTCAGTCTCTGAACCGATCGAGTCTTGGCCCTTTGCCCTATTCAGACCCCAAAATTGAAAGTTGGGCGTAGAGGGCTGAAAGTTGGAACACTAAAACATATTGACAAGTTATCAATGACCTGCAAAGAATTTCCAGATTCGACGCTCCACGCTCGAGATATGGCCTTCTAAAAATCGGCCCGCTTAACTATGGGACCAAAATTTCGATATCGAATTTCTGACTTGCTGATCGGAATTCAGACCTAACAAACGGGGTTTTTGCGTAACTTTTTGAGTAGTTTAAGAATCTTTTACTAAATTTCATTTTTGGAAAAAAAATTTTTTTTCGCCCCCCTATCGGGGGGCATAACTCGTCTGGAACCCCCCTAGACCGTTCTTTTTATTTTAGATTATTGTGGCGCTATATCTTAGCTACACGCCGGTGTAAAACATTACGGGCTACCGGACGGCAAACACTGAAATATTTGCGTTCAAAAATTAAAAATGCCACATTTTGCATGTTCCAGTGTGCCCAAAAATTTGCAAAATGTGGCATTTTTAATCTTTGAACGCAAATATTTCAGTGTTTGCCGTCCGGCAGCCCATATTGTTTTACACCGGCGTGTAGCGAAGATATAGCGCTACAATAATCTGAAATAAAAAGAACGGTCTAGGGGGGTTCCAGACGAATTATGCCCCCCGATAGGGTGACGAAAAAAATTTTTTTTCCAAGAATTAAATTCAATGAAAGTTTCTTAAACTACTCTAAAAGTACAGCTTAGACATCAATTTTTAGCATTCAACTCCAATTAGTAAGCCGGAACATGGAGATGAAAATTTTTGGGCACAGTGAAACATGCAAAATGTGGCATTTTTAATCTTTGAACGCAAATATTTCAATGTTTGCCGTCCGGTAGCCCGTATTGTTTTACACCGGCGTGTAGCTAAGATATAGCGCTACAATAATTTGAAATAAAAAGAACGGTCTAGGGGGGTTCCAGACGAGTTATGCCCCCCGATAGGGGGACGAAAAAAATTTTTTTTTCCAAAAATGAAATTTAGTAGAAGATTCTTAAACTACTCAAAAGGTTACGCAAAAAGCCCGTTTGTTCGGTCTGAATTCCGATCCGCAAGTCAGAAATTCGATTTCGAAATTTTGGTCCCATAGTTAAGCGGGCCGATTTTTAGAAGGCCATATCTCGAGCGTGGAGCGTCGAATCTGGAAATTCTTTGCGGTGGTTACATAACCTATCAAGACGTATTAGTCCTCCAACTTTGAGCGCTCCATGCCAAAGTTTCATTTTTGAGGTCTGAATACACAGACTCGATCGGTTCAGAGACTGGCTCTTATAGCGTCCGCTCTCGGTGCCGTTCGGCTCGCTCGTTGTAAAGCTGCAGCCTTTAAGACACTCCAGCAAGAAGGAGAGTTTACTCGAACGGTTGGTTCTCAGTCATTTCTCTATGAATTTGGCTCAGATTTTCAGGATTTATTAACAAGATAACTGGGTACCTATAGCGAAAAATTGGCCCGAAAATTCCAAGTCCTGCTGGGTCTGTGTGGCCCCGAAAACTGACAAAAATTTACTATGATTTGCAACTGAAAGCTGTTTTTTTGAAAGAATAGCAAAACAGAAAACTGCTTTTAAAGGAATACTTGAAGAGTTTACAGTCTGACAGAATTGTTTGAAAGACAAAATTGATTTTTAAAGAACTACAATACCTAGTGTAAAGAGTTACTGTCAGAAACAATTGCTTGAAAGACAAAAAACGTTTTGAAAGTATGGTCTGGAACTTAGAGCTTACTATCAGCAAGACTTGTTTGAAAGAGAAAACTGCATCTGAAAGAATTGCACAAACACTTTCTTCAAATAAAAGTTTACTGACATTTTCCTCTGCTGCCGGTCTAATTTTGTAAAAAATTTCCAAAAAAATCTGTCCCTGCCTCTAAAACTGAGAGAATCTTCAAAATGTACAAACTATCTAAAGTTTTATACACTCATTTTGAAGAACCGTCTTGTTATTAGTACTCTCTGCTTTATTTTAGACTCAGACCCGCAGAATTAGTTTTGATCTTTAGAGCCGTCCATAAACGACGTCGTTCCAGAGGGGGGAGGGGGTCGGCTGAAATGCAACGATAGACGACGCACCAGTAGTGGGAGGAGGTTAGCAAAAAACGACGTCGCTTTTTTCGGAGTTTTAGGATACTTGGATTGCATTATTTTCGATTTATGCACATTCTGTCAAACGTTTCTACAGAAACGCTTCCCAGAGTGGTTGTAGGGATTTATTCAATTGATTGCGCAGCATGGTAACAAGAAAACGTTACATTTCTGTATGTACTGCCCTTTTGTCATGGGGGTAAACCCAAAACGACGTCGCCGTAGGGGGGTCCCCAAGAAACGACGCAAGGCGAGTTTAGGGGGAGGGGGTCCGAAAAATCGGGATGTTGGAACTACGTCGTTTATGGACGGCCCCTTTGCGCGACACTGTGGCCAAAATGACAACAAAACTAGATACGTACCAAAAATAAATACAATGTAGGTAAAGCAAAAAAAGTGGTAAGGGAATAATGAAACATTTATTAGGACAGAATTTTCACTACAAATACGTAGGTACTAGGTAGGTAGCTGTCACTAAAATAAGCTAAAATTAGGTTGACTTGCGATCACGCCACATCATAATGTTTCAGGTTTGCGCATGCGGCCTACCCAAAAACACATCTGTCCAGTTTAATCAGCCGTTGCGAATCAGTAGGATGCGCTGTTGATGTTTTAATACCACGTGGGTTCCGCGTTTTCCCAGTTAACACGTATCGGCGGTTGGAAATTGGGACTACGTGCCTAATGAGAATGTTGGCCGACCAAAATTCAATATTTTCTCCACCGCCTGGCCATGTCATGCGTTGTCGCTTGGCTAGTGCCACGTGGTCGTGTTATTCTTGCTTCTACGTCCTTTTATATTTTCCCATTGCTTAGCCTACAAATCCTAAGTGTATTTTCTTTCGTCACACATGTACTTGGCGGTTAAATCATTCATTTTTAGCTTCAAATTTAGCGCTTCCACTGCTAGTATTATGGACAAGTTGGTGTTTTTGGTAGCCTTTTTGTAAAGTTACGCTTGTTTTTAGCTCTAAAACGCAATTTAGCTGCTTAGAATTTTGCGTTTTTGGCCTTGTTACGTATAAAATAAAACGTGCTAGAAACGCATTTCCATACCTGGACCTGTTGAATGTAAGCTTTTAACTCGGTTTTGAGTCAAAACTGTTGATTGTATGTAATTAAACTTTGTTGGCATACATACATAGTCTTCCTTCACCTAGGTAGCCCCGCCCCATCCTATCCTATGCGAACAACATAGGTTCGTTCGACTGACGAACACATGAAAAATACGCGAACAGCTCAGTCGGTTTACGCGCCCAGTTCGTTCTGTACGCCAGTCCAGTACACTTGTTTAGAGAGTTGGAAATGTTCTCCAAATTGGCCGTTCGCTGTTGTCGCCCTGCAATTCAGGCACGCTTGTCATCGGCAGGGCTGCACTGGGCCGGTGCAGCGATAGGCAGTGGTGGTCAGCTGCCCGATGACCCCTTGAGTGGACTGGATCGACCCAGGATCTTGATAACCGGCGCCCTGGGCCAGCTGGGTCAGGGTCTGGCTAAGGCGCTCAGGTATGCAACTACAGATTACGCACTACTCGGCATAAATTAAATACGAATTATTTTCGTAACTCTGTCTGCGAAGGCAGATGTTTACGTATTCTTTACAAGAGACCTTGTAGGAACGAATATTCATGTAACAAAGAAGCGGTCTGCCTCCACAAACCTCGCAGACCCCCTCCTAATCTGGTGGACCAACCCCGAGAACCCCTCCGATTTGCTGGAAACTAATTTTGGGAACAATTTTTGTAACTTTTTTAGCTTTCAGACGCCAAAATTGATCAAATTGATCTTTAAAACAGCACGCGTTTTTCAGCAGTATCTGGACCATACATGTGCATGGTCGGCGGATCAGGGAGGGACGGCCAGGTCTACGTGCGTAGTTGCCTGATACAGGTGCAAATTTTAGGTGGGAAATTCAAATTTTGGCGGGAAATTTGAATTTTTGCCCAAATTTTTTGGCTACAAATACGAAATTTTCGGTTAAAATTCAAAAATTTTGCGGTAAACATCAAATTTTCGACAAAAAATTGCCAAAAAACCACTTTTCTGATAGAAACATTGCCAAAAAATCGAAATTTTCCTGGAAAATTTGAAAAATTTTCGGGTTTGGTGCGTAGTTGCCTGGAGGAAGGGTGCGTAGTTGCGTAGTTGTCAAAATTGATTTCTGTGGCTTAAAAACGCATCTGGAGGCTTTCTAGCAGCCTCTAGCAACGTTTGGTAGATTTTCATTTTCGTCCCCCCTGTCCCCCCCTGGGCACCCCCCATGCACACGTATGATCTGGACCCAAATTAGCGCTTTGACTTTTAGCCCAAAATTGCGACGATTTTTATCGATTCTGTCGGTGGTTAATACTCTACCCTCCGCCACGAACTTAAGCTAACACCGAACGGCCGGTTGCATAAGGTGGACACGTTGAATGAACTTGTGAGGATGACGAGAAAATGTCGAAAACGTTTCTACCAACGCAATTTACAGTTTCTAAATACAGGGTGGCGTGGCCCAATCCGGGGTTCTGTCTCGCTGCAGCTTCTGAGTGCCTCAATCAATTTCGCTAAAATTTCAACATGAACAAATACTCAGAATTTTTAACCTCAAAATTTTAACTAAGTCGGTCATTTCACTAGTTAGGCGCTTCAACACATTCGTACCTTGACGGAAATAACCTGGAGAAGTACGTAACAGACAGAACAAAGTGTTGAGTATAAAATTGTAGGGCTGCCTACATGTTGTGTTAAATTTGATTACATATTTCTCTCGATTTTTTGAAATACGTACGTAGAATAGGGCAGCGCAAAGGTAATAAAACTCGGAGCGCAGTCTACAAACAGAATAATAAGCAAAAAGTTGCATTCCAGTCATTTTAGAGCGAAGTACGGACGCGAAAATGTGATCATGTCTGACATCGTAAAACCGGCTCGCAGACTCTGGACAACTCACGGTTGGGTTTTTTTGCTGTCTCCTTTAAACTGGGCGACCACCTATAATAAATTCGAATTTAGCGCCCTATTTGTACCTGGACGTGCTGGACGCACAGTGTCTGGAGGCTACGGTCGTTAACTACCAAGTCGACTGGATTGTTCACTTTTCGGCCATTTTATCAGCAGTTGGCGAACAGAACGTTCCCTTGGCGCTTAGAATAAACGTCGAGGGATTGCACAACGTCTTGGAAGTGTCGAAGTCAGTTGTGTAGCGGAAGAAAAATGTGGAAAATTTGCTAAAATTTAGACAGCACGCGGTGCGAATTTTCGTTCCCAGCACGATCGGCGCGTTCGGACCGACTTCGCCGCGCGTCAGAACGCCCGATATAACGATTCAGCGCCCGCGGACGATCTACGGCGTCTCCAAAGTCTACGCCGAGTTGTTAGGCGAGGTGAATGTGGAATTGATCTACAGGATGTCCGAAAATATGATAGCACTTTTTTCTGCAAATTTTGACCCAAAGTAAACTGAAACTTGGAACATAACATTTGTGGAAATAATCAACGCAAAAGAAAAGTTTCCATTTTAGCGCTATTTCTATAGGATTAAAATTTAACAACTTTCACATACTCGTGAATTTCTCAGGATTGAGTCAAGCCTGGTGCACTAAATTTTAAACACACAAAATTACCCCTATTTTGGTGGTTACGTTTCAATTTTAGTAATTTTGGAAGCAAAAAAGAAGTGCGGTATCATATTTTTGAGACACCGTAAATGAGCGTCAAGTAGGTAGACATTTTCAGTACTTCTTCGAAAAATATCAGCTGGATTTCCGTTCGCTCCGCTTTCCCGGCATCATATCGCAGACGAAACCCGGAGGCGGCACGACCGGTTAGTTTTGGCGCCAAATTTGAATAGACAGTACAGATAAAATAAATGTCACATCGTTTTTTACCTTCACTCAAACGGTTTGTTCTCGCTGAGTTCTTTATCTATTGGGCTCAAATTTTCAGGAAAAATTAAGCAAACAACTGGCTGCCTATTCTGTAAGTTTTGCGCCAAAATTCCAACTGGTGCTGGTTTATGAAACTAAAGAATCAGGGTGGTCCCACGGAAATTACAATTTCTTGGTAATTCAAAGAGTATATCAGAATATCTTCAGAATCGTCATTTTACTGTTTTTACGAAGAAAAGTCATATTTAGCTATGTTTTTGCAATTCACCGATTTTAGTGCCCTTTGAGCTACAGGGCTGCCCGCTCAGTATGTTATTCCTAATGACAACATCAATCATTCCTGCAAGTTTAAAAGCCGTACTCTTTGAATTACCTGAAAATTAAAATGTGACTTTTCTTCGTAAAAGCAGTAAAATAAAATGGCGATTCTGAAGATATTCTGATATACTCTTTGAATTACCTGGAAATTAAAGTTTCCGCGAACTAACCCTGATTCTAGTGTTTGGGTCGTAAAGCCAGCACCAGTTGGAATTTTCGCACCAAACTTGCACAATATGTAGCAAATTGTTTTGTTAATTTCTGCTGAAAATTTCAGCCGGAGGATAGAACTGACCGAGAGAAAACATTTGAGTGAGGGTCAAAAAGCGATGCATACTGTATTTGTTTTATTTTAGATTATGCCATTCAAATTTTCTACGATGCCCTACTTCTTGGCAAACATGTGTGTTATTTGGCTCCCGATACGAGGCTCCCGATGATGTATGTAGACGATTGTCTTAGATCTATTACTGAGGTAGCTGAGAACTAAAATAGAAGTTTTTTATTATTACCACTTTTTAGATGATGGAAGCGCCAGAGCGGTTGCTTACTAAACGCACCTACAACGTAGCTGCATGCGCTTTTACACCGGAGGAAATAGCACAGGAGATTTCGCGCTATGTGCCCAATTTCCATATTAGTTATGAAGTTTGCTCGGTGCGCCAGAAAATAGGTACGTACTTATACCGAAGAGTTTCTTTCTAATAATTGCGCTACTGCGATTGTCAGATTTTAACTGACCGTGCTAGAACGCTGACCTCTTCAGGGTTTTAAGTTCATGTATAGACGCCACTGATAAGAGGTATTGTACTGTATAGTATGTCATAATTTTTACCCTGACGAAACTGTGGAATTCGCCTTGCATCAAGTAGATATTTATTTGCTGACTGACACCTGTCATCAGTTAACAATTTTAGAGAAAGGGTTATTGGTCTTCTAAAGAGCTAAAATGAAACAAATTTATAAAATATTTAGTTGCAAACTGCAAAAATGTGGAAAATAGGCCAGAAAAGCCTGCTGCTTATAACAAAACGCAGTCATAGTCAAACGGTTTGACTACCTGGTCTTCGTTTGACTACGTATTTATGGTAACGAAGGTAGTCAAACTTTGACTTTGACTTCCTGTCCGTTTGACTTTGACTTGTAGTCATACCAACCTAAAATCAGTACAAAGTTTTTAGCCGACTCGTGGCCGCAATCACTTGACGATGACGGAGCCCGCAAGGACTGGCACTGGCAGCCGCAATACAATCTGACGCGAATGACAGAGAAAATGCTGACTGGGCTGGGTCACGAGTTAAACATGAACCACAAACTGAGGGGACTGGACATTCCGGACGTCAACGGTTTCGATCCGCAGCTGGAGGACGACGGTGTTGCTTTTGCCATTTGATTTAGCTTTCTATTCTGTACTACTACAGTGAGGCCATTAACAACCTACGCTTGTGTATGGTGACGCATACAATGTAGCAGGGATGTGAGGCGTGTTTTTTTCGTTTTTTTCCTAAGGGTCGAAAAAAACATAAATTGCGGAAAAAACTCAAGCGAAAAATGGCTAATTTATGTCATTTTTTAGTTGAAAATGGACTTTTGTGATGTGTAATAGGCTAGACTAGCTCAAAACTGTTAGAAAAACAGCAGAAAAGACCAAATATAAAAATTAATAGGCAAACTGCTGTAAGAAAATTTGCATAAAGCTTTTATTAATATGACCTGTCAGGGCAATGTTTCTTGCTTCTTTCTTGTTTTTTTGTGTGTGTAACACGTGTATTTCTGTTCTGAAAAGTCTCAGGAAGGTGCTAGAAACCAATTGGAATCGTAAAACTACGCCAGGAAGGACCTCAGAGCTTGAGCTGGAGCTGAAAATAAAAACAGGCCGAGGTTTATTCGAAAAAATATGCATCCCTGCAATGTAGGTTGTTGTCTGCCTGACTGTAGTACACTACTGTTCCAAGAGCTTTGCGTGTCCAAACAAAACAGGTTTGTGTTAGCGGGTGTGCGGTCGCATAATAATTGTTATAAAATTTATGCACTGTCTTTCAATTTGCTACTGGAAAACTGTAGAATTATTTCCAAAGCAAATCACTTGTACAGTTACTAGCTATGGCAGCTAAGTTTTGTGTTCGTCAATCGATTCCGCTCAAAATTTTAGCACAATATACCGTAAAGTTCTAATAGTTTACGGACAGCCCGAAAATATAAAGGCACTCGCTCTAATAGTAGCGCTCTTCTAATAATCAACGCTTTGTATGTATGTACGTGTTTCTGGTAGAATACTGTCCCTTTGAGACAATTTGCTTTAATTAAGCTTGCAAACATTAGTCAGACTAAAACTCATATAAAGATTGGTTGTGTTTAAGACAAAGATACCCTGTATTTTCACAAGAATTGAGGATGCTTGAGATGGCCAATGTATATAATGTATATGGCGGAAATTATTTATAGAAACGATGTTCACTCGAGTGAAACTAAAAATAAACCAAGAAAATTGCTAAAAACTACAAATCCCATTGCTTTTGATTAATTTTCTAGCCTCTGTCCTTGGAAATGCCTTAAATCCTTAGCTTTGGAGCTTGGAAATTCAGTGCTTCGACTTTGCAAAACATTTTCAGGAAATACCGAATAAATACCGATATACGTATACCGTATTTGTTTCGAATACCTACCCGAAAATCCCATGCCCAAACAACAGTGGTACTGAAGTATGTACGTAGGGGTCATTGCAAATCATAAATACTACTATTCCACAATTAATAGCAATGATTCCATGGGCACAGAAAACTCAAATTAAACTGGCTACAGTAGATAGCGCCAAGAAGAGAGAGTAAAGTGAATAGTTTGTATTGTAGTTAGTAGAATGTGGTTGGTGTGTGTGTTGCTGGTGCTGTGTGTGTTGAGTGCGGCAGTACTGGGTTGTTGCAAGCAGAAGAAACCGATTGACAACGACTCTCCTGGCTACGAGAATTTATCGATAGACAAGGACAAGGACAAGGAGGTCTCCCCTACTAACCAATGACGCCTGCCAAATATACTCTACTCTTCTGATTTGATTTCATCCTATCGTCTCGCTATTTGTCTTCACTCCAAACTGTTTATGTCGTTATCTGGTCTCAAATAAACTGGCTTTCAACACTGGCACAATTGTTTCCCGCTTTTAGTCGAAACAACCTGTTGCATACCAACAGTACAGTACTGTTGTTTGTGTTTACACACATTTACCATACACAAAAATACACCGTTTTTTCAATGTGTACACGCACAGGCACATTGAAAATTTCGATGCACATTACCATACACAAATACAACACAACTCAAAATAGGTATTTTTGTGAATGTGTATTTAATCCGCAAAATTCGATTAAGAACACAATAGAGAGTCAAAGTATTGAAACGGGCTATGAGAGAACTGATTTTTCTGGTGTTGTCACTAAAAATTTGCCCAACAAATTGCATTTCAGCCCAATACACTTACGCAAAAATGCACACATTGTTTTTCTGAATGTGTATACACAAATTACCATACAGATTTGCCAGCGAATGTGTATACTCACATCATACACATTCTGAAAATTCAATATCAAACAACAGTACAGTACAGTCAGGCAGTAGGTCTTGAATAACAGAAACATGTTAGGCTAAAATTTAATGATTCCTGAGCCAGTTTTATTAGGAGGGGGCTTGACCATTTTAGTGCCCTACCCACTAGTGAAAGAACACACAGATGCAATTTAGGTAGGCACATTTAATGCACCGAAATACCTAACTAGGGATGCAAATGGTATAAAAAATACTAAATACCAAATAATACCATTTCTCAAAAAATACTGAATAATACCAAATAATACCATGATACCATTTGCGTGCGTCCCTATACCTAACCATAACTAAATCAACTAATACGTCCCAGTTGGCAAAATCTGTCTGTCTGTCTGTCTGGCATCTGTGTACCAGACGTCTGACTACATTCTGATGAACCAATAAATTTAGGCCCTTATTTTATACCATCAGTTGTCTATTGCTAGCACATTTCTAAACCCGGCAGGTATGTTTGTGCTCTTACATGCTTATAACTAAATAAATCCTAATACATGCAATGTACCACTAACGTAGTACGCGGTCTTTTCGAAACAATTCCATTTCCGAAGTCGTACCGTTCAGTACCGCTACTGTACATATGTACAGCATAGCTTTGTAACTCAAATTCATTCGTACATCGTACATAACACAAAAAGCGTTAAAGTTCAGTAAACACATACCGTAAAAGTTCTAATAAAAGCGCACGCTCCAATAGTAGCGCCATTTACGGACAGCCCAATAAAGTAAACGCGCATGACCTACTGTAATAGTAGAGCCCTTCTAATAATAACGGTCCCACGCGCACTACTATCAACATGTTTCCAACGTAGAATACTTTCCCTTTGAGACAATTTTCTTTGATTAAGCTTGCAAACATTAGTCAGACTAAAACTCATGTAATAGAGTTGCTTGTGTTTTAGACAAAAATACCCTGTATTTTCATAAAAATGAGGATACTTGAGATGGCCAATGTAGCATTGTAATAATTAACGCGCACGCTCCAATAATACGTAGCGCCCCCAAAAGCAATCACGAAAAATAATAACGCAGCGCTATTACTAGAAGTTTTACGGTATTCTTGCATATTTTGAGAACAAAAGCTTTTGTTGGTTTAAACCTTTTTTTCATTGCAGGGCGTATTGTGCGAGCTAAATAGGAATAGCAAGACTGCATTATGCAAATTATCAATTTGGCCTTGGTTCTCTCATCGATTGTCTTGGTCCAAGGTAAAAGAAGTTGATAATTCTACATCAGAAAAGTTTTATGAGGGGAAGGGAGCACCCGCCTATTCTAGCTATTTTATGCTTAAGCATAAAATAGCTGTCCTAAAAATTACAGGGTCCGTTAAAAAACAACCCCGCAGATTTTCTCAACCGATTTGAATAAATCCTTTATTAAATGAAAGATAATTAAATTCTTATAAGATTACTACAATTTTTCATCAATTATGCCTAGTTCCTGAGATATTTCCGTTCAATCAGAGTCATAACAGTGATTTCGGCAATGAATAAGAGGGACTTTTGTTATTCTGTTGCACTTCATAATAAAATCGATTCCAACTACTGTTGAGGGCTATTAGATACTGTTATTTTAATATATTAATATTAAAATAAAACTATTATTAATAGTGCCATTTTAATAGTATTAAATCTATATTAATATTAAAATAGAGGGCCTACTATTATATTAAATTAAATTAAAAATACAAAGAGGGGCTGAATATTAAAATTTATTTTTAATAGTATTTTAATAGCATTTTAATAGTTTGACCTTGTTTCACAATGAAGGAGTTACCTACAATACTAGAATTTAAATCAGAATTTTACCTCTGAAAATGATAAAAATTGAAGGTGTCTGACAGCCCTCTCAATCTCGAATCTTGGAAACTGTGGAACTTTTCTCAGTAATAGGCATGAATGACAAAAGGACCTTAATCTACTCAATATCCTATGTAACAGTCTTTTCCTGTCAAAAATGTCTCTATAACTATGCATCAATATTTTCTTTCAAATTTTAATGCCTAGGTTCTGTTCGAATGCAATTTCGAATATCTTAACAGGTCATCTGCGGAAGGGGACGGGGTTGGTGGGTCTGAGCCCAAATTTTGGGAGGGGGTTGGGCACTAAAAAACGCTCAAAAATAGCAATAAAATCGCAATTTTTCTGCTAAATCGTCAAGAATCGCTAATTTGGGCTGAAATACGGCTAAAAAGTGCTGTTTTACAGGCGATTTTGGCAATTTTTGTGTCTGAAATTGCTCAAAAAATTACTTGCCAGAAAAATCGGAATGGGGGTCGGAAAAGTTGTCTCGAGGGAGCGCTCCCCATCCGGGGGTCTGGCCTAACTCGAGTGGGGGGAGACCGCCAGGCTCCTCTGTTACATGTATGCTTAAAACCATGTTCAGACAAAGTTATTTTAAAAAGAATGGTCATGAATTTACAGAGAAAAATGCTTCTAAGTTGGATCTCGGATTAAATTTTCAACTTACATTAGCAACTTCAAGCAAAAGATGCTGTTTCGCCAATTCGCTAAAGTGTGTCCAAAACTTTTAAAGTTCATTTTAGAATCTAGTATTAAAATGCTATTAAAATACTATTAAAATTGTTATTTAATAGTATTAATATTAAATCTAAATTAAAACTAACAGGGGACTATTATATTAATATTAAATTAAAATTAAAATCGGCTAGTTCTATTATATTAATATTAAATTAAAATAAAATTTCACTATTAAAATAACAGTACTATTAGAGGTATTACTGGTGTTTACAAATGCTCGATTATTTACCAGTAAAGTCCTGTGGGACCCAGGGCTGTTGAGTCGGTTTTTTTTCGTTTTATTTTTCAATTTATTAACAAGCAAGACAGCTGAGTGCATATTGCGTCAGTTTTGTGCCAAACTTCCGATTTCCGTTGGTTTTATGGCCAAAGACTGAGAATCAGGGTGGTCGGATATTATGGTCGGTTATTTTCTTCTTTTTTTTCGAAAAAAAAACCCGGTTTTTTCCTAGGGCTCGGAAAAAACTTAAATGCGGAAAAAACTCAAGCAAGTTTTTAAAGGAAATAGGCACAATAACTGGCAAAATCCGCTTCAAATGCTTTGAATTTACCTTAATAGAAGCCTTACAAGCATCCGATCCGATCCGATCCGATCTGGGGGGGGCCGTACGATGTACAGCCCTACGATCAGACCTGCACGGTCCATTTCGTTACCCCTGATATCGTCATCTCGGACGTTTGCCCTTCTTTCACTGCCAAGCCACTCAAGCCATGCTGTTGGGCGCCAGGTACTAAGAGAGTGCCTGGCGTAGTGACGTCACGTCATGGTGCTGTCAGCTCCTCACGGCCGCCCGGCCGCAGGCACTAAATCGGTATTGGCCTTATTGCTGGTCTCTCAGACAGCTCCTGACCAGACATGGGCAAAGGGGGGGCTGAGGGGGGTTGACCCCCATCAGGCTCTGATCTACCCCCCATCAGCCGGCCGCTACCCCGCATCAGGAATTTTTGGGAAGAATTTTGTATAGAAAATTATGATAAAAATATGCCTGGAATAGGCGTAAATGAGCTCAGAATAGCTAATTTTAACTTATTTTAATGAAAAATAAGCCAAAAAGCCCTGATTTTCGCAAAAAATCGGACTTTTTTGCTTAACACCCCCTCAGCCCCCCATCAGGCGTTCCTACCCCCCCTCAGGAATTGAAAATTATACCCCCATCAGCCGAAATGCTAGCCCATGTCTGCTCCTGACGTCGTTGATCTTCCCTCCAACGCGGCGTGCTTTTTGGAGCGGCTTTCGGTGCAACGGCAGATCCAGTTGGTTCCCATTTTACCTACTCGCTGTAACCAGTTTTCGGTGGCCTGGGTGGAGCTTTATGCCGACGACCAACTCTTTGCGGCAAGAAACTTGCCCCGCCGAGTGGATGAGCGCACGACGTCGCGCACAGTGGCCATGTGGCCTAAACCACTACACCAACTGTGCTGGCGCCTTACAAGCATTTCCGTGGCATAACTTATCTGTTTGTGGCAAAAAAATACCGGTACGATTTTCAGGCAACTTTCATTGTTGTATTTTTGTTGTTTTAAAATCAAAGTACTACTGTAAAAGATGAAATTAGTACATTTTTAAAAAACTCACGCTATTTCGTTGAATTCTGGAATAAAAAGCGATTGTTAAAAATTTTTTTCTCATATTGGAAATTAACTTTTGGAAAAATACTAAAAAAACCCGAAAAAAACCGGCTTGAGTTTTTTTCGTAAAAAAACAGCCCTGGAGCGGGTGCAACCAAAATTTAGAAGTGTGCTTTTATTGTTCTTTCGTTTTAGCTTGTCAAGAAGAAGAGGGCAAAATTTTGGTCGGCTACATTGACACCGTTCACTCAGCTGGAACGCTGGCAGAGTGTGAGCAAAAGTGCAAATCGATCGAAAAATGCAAGTCCGGCATGTTCTACCCAGAAGATAAGAGCAAGAACTGTATGATCAATACTGAAAAGGGCAGCGATCACAAGAAATACTTCCTGGATGAAGACGAGGACACAAATGTGACCTACTTCGAATGTTAACATTAGGAAAAGTCCGGAATAAATTATGTGTGCAATTGCACTGCACAGTCTCCGAAAAATTCCGGATAATTTTGCTCTGATCTTTCAATAAGCGATGTCTCAAAAATCTACTGTAGTCGTCCTTTGCTTGAATTATCCATTTGGAGTAGTACCCCACATAGAATCACGCTTTGCGCGCGACTGGTTTTGGCATAAATGTGATTGGGAAATAAAAGTGCAAAAAAGTGATTGGTCAGTCACGCTTTTTTGTCAGACAATGCACAGTGCTGCATTCAACGCGTGATTGACCAGTCACGTTTTTTTGAAAATTTCAGTGATTTTAGAAACATATTTTGCGTGATTACCATTTTTTAGGCACGCATTGCATGTCCCTACGGCCAGGCACGCAAAAATTCCTGCGTCTAAGAGTTATATTTCTGCAAGCACTATTTATATATACTTTCTTTTCTTTAATCGTTCTTCAAGCATCTAAAACCAAAAAACAGCACAGCACTTTAGCAAATAGAAAAATAATAAATGTGTGAGCTAAGCTAGCTTAGCTAACCAATAAAGGAAGGGCAATCTTTCTTCAGGGCCTTGTACTTGTCATTTGAACAGGAGTTTAGTGAAACCTTGCTAGCAACCACTTTCATAGGAGCTGGATTGACACATTTGCATGCCTTTTCGGAGTAGGTGCAAGGGCTTTTGGCAGAGCAGTCTTTGCCGACTCTATCGTCAAAGCACTTGCATCCGGAAGCCACTGTTTTCTTGTGCGACCTAATAATGTGGGCGGAAAATTGAAGCGTTCAGACCAACAAATACAATGCATCGTTACATAGTGGATTTTGAGTTAGTAAAGCAAACAGTGTATTCTGAGAATTTTTAGCTTATAGCAGACCAGGCAAACGTCTAATCCACACTTCGAATAGTTTCAGCCAACCAAAAATGCGGTTGTTCCATTTTATATTACAGTACGGACCGAAAAATTTAGCGAAGATAAAACAGAAATTCTATTTCAGCACAACAGCGTACATATTATTTGCCAGATTGGTCTAAAAGCTGCCCTGAGTTACACAACTGATGCCACCTTTATCAATGCCTGTAATTAACTCTTCGTTTTTGCTTATTTTTTATTTAGACAGAGTTTATTAAGACCCTTTCTACCACTGCGTAAAACATGGTTCCGCGATTTATGTTTCTTTCCGACCCTCAGGAAAAAACACCGGAAAAAAAACACAGCTCACATCCCTGAACTTAAGCTGGAGGTAAATTCCTGTTTTCACCGGCAGCCAAGGCTGCCGGTATAAGATTAGCTTTTCGTTAAGCGTGTAGGATGCAATTGCATCTTAAAGCGTGTGCTCTCGGCGCCGTTCGGCTCGCTCGTTGTAAAGCTGCTAGTCTTTAGACACTCCAGCAGGAAGGAGAGTTTATTCGAACGCTTCGTTCTCAGTCATTTCTCTATCAATTTGGCTCAGACTTTCAGGATTTATTAATAAGATAATTGAGTACCTATTGCGAAAGTTTGGCCTGAAAATTCCAAGTCCTGCTGGTTCCGTGGCTCGAAAACTGACAACAGTTTACTGTGAATTGCAACTGAAAGCTGTTTTTTGAAAGAAGCAAAACAGAAAACTGCTTTTTAAAGGAATATTTGAAGAGTTTACAGTCTGACAGAATTGTTTGAAAGACAAAACTGATTTTTAACGAACTACCTGAAGAGTTACTGTAAGAA
Organism: Sabatieria punctata; assembly: GCA_030248155.1. Lineage (NCBI taxonomy): Eukaryota > Metazoa > Nematoda > Chromadorea > Araeolaimida > Comesomatidae > Sabatieria > Sabatieria punctata. The sequence goes on from JASANB010007038.1 coordinate 37,378, forward strand.
GCAATTGTTTGAAAGAGAAAAAAGCGTTTTGAAAGTATAGTCTGAAACTTTTACTATCAGAAATAATTGCTTAAAAGAGTGTCAGTAATATAGATACGTATGTACTACTGACTGCAGTGTTGTTGGGGTTTTTAATCGGAAATAGAAGGAATAAGAATATGGTAATATTTTGGTCCATTTATTTAGTGCATTTCAAGCTTTCTATTGATATCCTACTGCAGTCCAACACAGGAAAGGACAGTTTTCCCCATCACTCATAATTTATTATCAATGCCTTTGGATACCTACACTGTACCTGCACAAGTTTGGTGTGAAACTTACAACTCCTGCTGGTGCTGTGTGCCGAAAACTAAAAGCTAGGGCGGTCCACCTATAACTGTGATCTTTTAGTAATACCAAGAGTATAACCACGAATGAAATTTGTTAAGCTGATCGATCCCCATTTGGCATAACATAGATACAGTACTACTGACTGGGCAACCGTGTACCTCAATGGCACTAAAAATTGCTAAATTTCAAAAAGATGCCTAAATGTGACTTTCCTTTCTGTGGAAATTCCTCAATTTCAGTGCCCTTTGTATGCTGTCACCAAGAATTGCTTGAGGAGAAAAACTATATATTATTAAACTGCCTGAATTGTTTACTTTACTAAGAGAAAAAAATTGCTAGAAAGATAAACCTTGGCTAGAACCGTAGCATATCTCGGGGTTGTGTGTTTAGCGTGTACAACCCTGCCCCCAGTAGCGGAGGAGGTAGAAATAAATTGGGCAAAAATAAGACAAACGAATAAAAATTGTGACCTACATCGTGTCAGCATTCTTTGGAAGTGAAAGCTGCTTTTTGAAAGATTTGCCTAAAGAGTGCCAGAATTCTTTGCAAGCGAAAGCTGCTTTTTGAAAGATTTGCCTAAAGACTGCCAAAAATTCTTTGGAAAGGAAAGCTGCTTTTTGAACGATTTGCCTAAAGAGTGCCAGAATTATTTGGAAGCGATAGCTGCTTTTTGAAAGATTTGCCTAAAGATTGCCAGAATTATTTGGAAGCGAAAGCTGCTTTTTGAAAGATTTGCCTAAAGAGTGCCAGAATTCTTTGGAAGCGAAAGCTGCTTTTTGAAAGATTTGCCTAAAGAGTGCCAGAATTCTTTGGAAGCGAAAGCTGCTTTTTGAAAGATTTGCCTAAAGAGTGCCAGAATTCTTTGGAAGCGAAAGCTGCTTTTTGAAAGATTTGCCTAAAGAGTGCCAGAAGTCTTCGGAAGCGAAAGCTGCTTTTTGAAAGATTTACCTAAAGAGAGTGCCAGAATTCTTTGGAAGCGAAAGCTGCTTTTTGAAAGATTTGCCTAAAGAGTGCCTAGGGTACCGATACCTACGTAGGCTAGTGGCACCATATATGGTATCCCCAACGTTCGGGTACTGTGGTGGTGCCATATATGGCAGCTCTACCCATGGCCATGGATCCCGGCTGGTACAAGCCGGTGGTGGCGGTGATATGGTACCACTACACTATATGGTACGCAATCTAAATGGAGTGGTACCATATACGGTACCGGTACAGGTACAAATGCCTAGCTAGGGGTACCATATACGGTACCGGTACAGGTACAAACGCCAAGGTAAGGGTACCACATCTGGTACCACCACCGGCCCCGAACGTGGGGGATACCATATATGGTGCCACTAGCCTAAGTACCGGTACCATATATGGTGCCAGTACCATAAACGGCTTTAAGGGCCAGACTGAGAAAGGAAAAAATATACCAAATAGTGCAGCCCCATTTCTTGTTCCACAGACTAGCCACACAGTCGGGGTTGCGCTTACAAATCAATTGACATTGTGCTTGGCTTGAGTTAGCTAGAGGGGCTGTCCAGAAGCCACGACATGGAGAGAAACTCTGGACCACCGCCTTTTCCATCCTCTTCACCCCCAATATGCACGGGGCTGGCTTAGCTAGAAATGCAACCGAATCAATAGGTTTTCCGGAACCAATGCTATAAAAACATGCATCGCAAGCCGTATAGGGCGGTAGTATTAGCTCATGCAGTCGGGCACTTAATGCCGTTTGTGGTACTGGCACCATATAAGGTGCCGGTACCATATATCAGTCAGGCACTTAACGCCGTTTATGGTACCGACACCATATATGGTACCGGTGCTTAGGGTTGTGGAGTGGCACCATATATGGTACGCCCCCCTTTGGGGACTGTGGTGGTACCATGTATGGTACCGGTACTTATGGTAGTGGCACCATATGTGGTACCCCCATTTTGGGGACTGTGGTGGTACCATATATGGTACCGGTACTTATGGTAGTGGCACCATATGTGGTACCCCCACTTTGGGGACTGTGGTGGTACCATATATGGTACCGGTACTTATGGTAGTGGCACCATATGTGGTACCCCCATTTTGGGGACTGTGGTGGTACCATATATGGTACCGGTACTTATGGTAGTGGCACCATATGTGGTACCCCCACTTTGGGGACTGTGGTGGTACCATATATGGTACCGGTACTTATGGTAGTGGCACCATATGTGGTACCCCCATTTTGGGGACTGTGGTGGTACCATATATGGTACCGGTACTTATGGTAGTGGCACCATATGTGGTACCCCCATTTTGGGGACTGTGGTGGTACCATATATGGTACCGGTACTTATGGTAGTGGCACCATATGTGGTACCCCCACTTTGGGGACTGTGGTGGTACCATATATGGTACCGGTACTTATGGTAGTGGCACCATATGTGGTACCCCCATTTTGGGGACTGTGGTGGTACCATATAAGGTACCGGTGCAGCTTGTATGCCATGTAACAGGTCATCCGCTGAGGGGGGAGGGGGTTGATGCTCTAAGCTCAAATTTTGCGAGGGGGGTTGGGCACTAAAAAACGCTTAAAAATTGAAAAAAATCGCAATTTTTCGGTTAAAATCGCCAAAAATCGCTAATTTGGGCTGAAATACAGCTAAAAAGGGCTGTTTCACAGGCGATTTTCGAAATTTTTGTGTCTGAAATTGGAAAAAATCGCAAAAATTTGCTTTGAAAATTGATTGGCAGAAAAATCGGAGGGGGGGGGGTCGGGAAAATCGTCTAGGGGGGTCTGGCCTAAGTCGGGTGGGGGCACACCCAGACCCCCTGTTACATGTATGGTAGTACGAGACGAGGAAAAAATCGAACCTTGCCATGCCAGGAACTGGTTTGTTTGTACATCCAATTTTTCAAATTCGGCCTCAGACTCTTGCAACTTAAACAAAACAAACAAGTGATTTTTTAAGCTGACAGATGAAAACGAAAGTGGCTAAATTTATACTTTGATTGGCTATTTTAAAAATTACCGCTTCAAAATTACCCTTGTTCTTTTTCACGAACACAACTAAAAGAACAGCGTCCGCCTCCTTCTTTTCCAGCGTCTTTCAATCTTTATTTCCAGGCGAACATAGCCGTAATTCTAAGAGAATCGAAACAAGCGAAACGAAGCTCAATAAAGTCCGCTAGCGTTGCACAGAAAGCCAAATCAATCATCATCTCCTCTCTTTCTTCTTCTCAGCATCACTAGTGGCGCGCTCTCGAAATAGCGGCAGTCGGCGCAAATCGTTCTCCGATCCGTGAACGGTCGGGTCGGCCGAGGCGCTGCGATTCTGTCTCACCGTCATTCCGCCACCGTCTCCTACGCTCTGAGATACGGTAATCGGTGGAATGCAACCGTGCGAGGCGCTGCGCGGTCGCATCTCCGGTACGCCCAGCAACTGTTGCTGCTTCTGTTGCTGGAGCTTCAGTTTCTTCTTCTTCTTGGCCTCCAGGTCTAGCTGCGTCCTTAGTACGCGAGCGCTGAACATGCTGGTGGCTAAAGGCTCTAAGCTCTTTTGGGAGACATTGATTTGGAGGAGCTAGCAGAGGACCAGTAATTTGGGCACTTGCGACTCCCCCTGCGCTCGCAAAACTAATGAATTTTACATGCCACTCGCTGATTATCTTATGAAATCAACAACGGACCACTGCGCTGTGGCTCTGTCCCGCGGGAGACGCCGGGCGGGCCTGTTGAAGGCTTTTTTATTGCCGAAACAACAAGCTACTTGACAGCTGGTGCCTTGCTAGATCAGACTTAATGAACTCTCCGGCGTTTGAACCAGGCCGCCGCAAGTTTAATGGCAGAAAGTTGGCCGATTGGATGTGGGCGAGCCGAAAGTTGTCGGTTTTAATAAAGAAAATCGATTCAATTTAGAGTGATTTAATTTGAGTGACTAGCTCTCCGCGTGGTGATGGGCAAATTTGCGCATACAAAGGGTTTCCGCCTTTATAACACTGGCCTAACATAACGCCGGGGATGTGCCGTTTCACTAGCTTATAAAGAATCGGTATGTAATGTACATAGTAGGAACGGCACTGGCTTTTGAGTTTTTTGATGAAATAATGACAGCACAAAACATGCTACTGAAGCACAAACTACATACAGTAGTAGGTACAGTGCACACATGGAAATGCTCAACATGAAAACCAGAATTTTGAGGGTGAAAATTCTGAGGCTGTTTGCATGTCGCATTGCGAGTTTGATTGACGAATACAAAAGTTAGTTAGAGCAAGACTAAATTCTGATAGATAAATATAGTAGTAGCTCACCCTGTCTGTAAAATAATACTGAAATTTGAAACCAACACTAACAACACAAACTGTTCATATAAATTGAATCACGAATCATTTTTAGACTACAAGTAATTGCGCAAAATTCAAGCATTGTCCCCTACTACAACTACATACAGTATGCTATGAAACAGAAACAAAAATGCGCTCAGCGCGGACGGTTGGTCACACTGCGGGTGGTTGCTCCAAAAGCTAGTGGCTGCACTGAATTTTGGCCCGACGATGGCTTGAATTTTCGCAGCATCTGCGCTACTTTGATTTTGATGGTTCTATAAACAAGCCAAGGTTACAATCCCGGGAAGGCAAGGCAGAATCCCCTTCAAAATCAATCACGCAAAGGTCGATTTTGAAAGTGATACAGAAAGTAGAAATACTGATTCATGGTCAGATAGACGAGAGGGTTGACGCAGCTGTTGCCGATCCAGAGGAGGTTGCCAATGGCGAAGGCGTATTTGAAGTGGTAGCGATTGTAGAGGACTGGAGCCACGTGCCAGTACTGGTCCCAGGACATGGTGTAGAGACAGATCATCCCTGCCTGCTTCATTATCTTCCGCTCCTTTTTCTGCATCTCACTTTGATTGGCCGTCATCTTATGTCGCTGTAAAAGCACCTTTCTCGCCCTAATTGCCATCTTGTGTATCAGTTGATTGGTCAGGCTGTCTGTCCAGTCAATCTATCAATCCCACCGATCCATCCCATCCATCCAGTCCCTCCATGCAATCCTTCCCTCTGGTCCCCCATCCAATCCAATCACGTTTGTCTGTTTCATCCGAGTCCTCCCTCCCTCCCTACATACACCCATCTGGTCCATCTCATCTGGTCTGTCCAGCCAGTCCCTGCATCCGATCCATCCCTCCATCCAGTCCCTCTCACTGATTTGCCCATTCATCTGGTCCCTTTGTCTGTCTCTCTTTCCACATCTGTCCGTCCATCCATCCATCTGTCCATCTGTCCGTCCGTCTGTCTGTCCGTCTGTCCGTCCGTCCGTCCATCCGTCTGTCCATCCGTCCGTCCGTACATCTGTCTGTCCGTCCGTCTGTCCGTCCATCCGTCCATCCATCCGTCGGTCCGTCCATCCGTCCGTCTGTCCATCCGTCCGTCCGTCCGTCCGTCCGTCCGTCCGTCTGTCCGTCCATCCTTCCATCCATCCATCCGTCCGTCCATCCATCTGTCTGTCTGTCCGTCTGTCCATCCATCCATCCATCTATCCGTCTGTCTGTCCGTCTGTCTGTCCGTCCATCCGTCCATCCATCTGTCCATCCATCCATCCATCCGTCCATCCATCTGTCCGTCCATCCATCCGTCCATCCATCTGTCCGTCCATCCATCCGTCCATCCAGTCCCTCCGTTCAAGCTGTCTCTCCAGTCCCTCAATCTGATCTGTTCACCCGGTCGCTCTGTCCAATCGATCTGGTCCAACTGGTCTGTCAGTCCATTCATCTATCCATGCAATCCATCTATCGGGTGTGCCCAACCGGTTGTCTTGTCCGTCTGTCTGATCTGACTGTCGATCTGGTTTGTCCAGTCTATCTATCCTGTCCAGTCCAGACTGGTCTGTGTGTTCCACTACCCTCAGAAAGCACCCCACTTCTTTTTAGAGATTCTATATGGAATGCCCGGTTGTGTTTAGAAACAAAACAAGCCCCCTTGTGTATTTCATGAGTGACAGTTGTACATGAGAGTGTACCGTAGCTCTGATGTAAAAGATGATGCAGATGTACCAAGCAGCAGTACAGATCTCATTGACGATGTTCTGATAGTAGGACACAGTCTTGAGAGGCTTGTACCATGGTTTCCCAGCATCAAAGTAGAATGAGTAGATGGAGGGAATGAAGATGAAACCGCCTTTCGGCAGCACCATCGCCAACCAGAACATCGAACTGTAAGCGCAGCAAGCCAGGATCCACATCTGAAAGCCATAGTATGACTTCCTACCGCTTAGTACCCTACCCACCCAAGGTTACCATGGTAGCAAGTGGAGAGAAAAGACGCATGGTGACAGGTCCAGGGAAACAGATGGAAATAAAGCGGTTAAAAGCCACCCCATGACACGTTATCAAATAGAAATACCATCCTATGGCATTGGTCGTGCCTGACACATACTTGTTCAGCCTATGCACATCACTATTATAATTAGTGCATATTTTTCTGAAAATGGTGCACCAGTAAGGAATGTAGTAGGCGAGTCCAGTCATGGTAGCAAACCCTGCACTCATGTGGGTAGTGAGGTTGACCAAATCCGAGATTCCCAGTGCGAACATCATCTAAAAGAGTGATACTGATGTGTCTACAGCGAAAACTGAAGTACAGTTGACTTACTCGAAAACAGGAGTTTTCCTTCAGTTCAGGATCAGTGCGGATCACAATCAGACACGGAATGTAGGCTAGCAGCCCTGCCACTGACACCAATACATAGCTGAGACCCACAACCACTGCGTCCAGTTGAAGGTTAGGAATGGTTTCGTTTGAATTGGCCATTGACACCTAAACCCTACCCTGTTTAGCCATCAAGGCTTGAAAAGGAGAACAAAAGGTTTGAAATTCCCAACCAACTCAGAAGGAGAACCTGTTTGTTGAACGTTCTGATTTGAACGCTGAACTTGGACAGATGGATTGTCCGGGCGGGGGCGTAGAAACCTGCATTAGGCCTATCACGCACACCCACATCATGCCCTTTCTTTGCTGTCATAGCTACTAGCCGGCACACATGCTTGGTGTCAGCCCGGGCGGGTCTCAGGGGTATCTGTCCCCCGTTCCGTTTGTCCCAAACATGATGCGTGGTTGCTGTTGTAGCTTAGATGTAACGGCAGTTCCAGTCAGTTCCCATTTACCTACTAGTAGGTATGGCCAATGGTTTTCAAAAATTCACGCTACAGCAAAAAAATTCTGCTAAAACCGCCGATAACATGACCGGATGCGATAATTTACGCAAAAAACCGCACTTGATTCCATGAAAAATTAGAAAAATGCGATCTAAAAGCGTCCGTCTGCGAAGAACTTTTGTATGGCGCACTTGGTACCATTTTTAATTATGGGCAACAGATTTGAATAACTCGCGCTACAAGCAAAATTTCCGCTAAAACGGCAATAGCATGACCGGATGCGATTATTTACGCAAAAAACCGCACATAATTTCATGAAGAATTGGAGAAATGCGGGTTCAAAACAGCCGCGTGGATCAAATCGCGTAAATTAGTGTTTATAACTTGGTCGCCGTCCCAGCGGTGTCTGATTTTCTATGGCGCGTGTTACGAAGGTGAAACCAACTTGATTGTTTATAATCTACTAGAAAGATGTGATTATTCGTCGCCCAGCTAAATTAATGCAAAAAAGTATGATTGCAAGTGTTGGGTACAATAAAAGCCTGAAATGGCAAAAATTTAGGGTTAGAGAAAATTCAACATCGTTTGTGGGGTTAACGGCAAAGAGCAGAGAGCAAATTCTTATATCATTCGAAAGTCTGAAGTCTACTGTACACGAAACCGATTGAACATCTTGCGCCGAATTCGTCGTTTTTTTACAAGAACGAGGAACATGAAAAAAATCCACGAAAGTGCCCATTTTCAGTAGTTAAGAAAGAATCAAATTTGTGGGGACCATGCCGAAGTGCGGAAAGAAAAAAAGCGGTGATATATAGGTAACGAGTTGCGCTGATTTTAAAACATGTTGAACAAAATTTGAATCAACTCTCCTTTTAGCAGAAAATGGCCATTGAAAAACGACGAATTCAGTTTTCGAGAGGAAAATGCCCTTTAACGGCCGAATTATGATTCAAAATGCATCTTATTCGATAGCTCACACTCTGTTTCATATAAGTACATCACATCCCCCTATCAATAACGGAACACAAAAAAGCATTTGCGCTTGAAGTTGCAAAAACGGTTTTGGACCACTTTTTGGCTGTGATTTTGTATTTTCTATTCGGCGCGGCGCAAACGTGCTTTGGCCATCCCTACTACTAGCCGTCACCGGCTTGCGGTGGCCTAGGTTGACTTTATGCTGATGACCAACTCTGCGACAAGAACTTATCCTGCAGAGTGGATGAACCTGCATATGGCCCATGGCATGTGCACTGCACAGTGGCTTTGCGGCCTAAACTACGTACTACACCAAATGTGCCGGCAAGGGGTTCCATGAATGATGAACTTACAGTTAAAACCGTTTTTACCGATTTTCTTTCCTGTTTTCGCCTGAATATGCAGCCCTCGATATGCTGATATGTAGTTGAAGTGATCCTGGTCTGTCTGAATTTAAAGGGAACAAGTAGTTGATCTACGTAAGCGATAGACCGGCTTGATAAGTGACATTCAACTGGCTATTAATTAAGACCTGCTAATGAATGTACTAATAACAGAGGTGCAAATTGAACCAATTGTCCCAGACAATGATGTCTAATGGAACCAGCAGATAAACAATTTCCGATTCGGTTCCTGCTTCTGAATGCAAGCTAATAATGCTTCTACAGTACTACTGTGCACACAGCCGAGGAAAAGCAACATTTTTTGAAATGACATGCTTCAACCTCACAACGGGACGGTACTGCTGTATGTATGTTGGATCTGATTTATTATTTTGCCAGTGCAGCAGCATTCAATTCTGTGACACAAAAACATTCAGAAACAGCAAAAACAAACCATACATGCTAAACAGGATGTATAGAAGGGAACGCCGAAAGGGGGCGACAGGCGGTCTGTTCAGAGTCTTTTACTTTTACTCCTTGCGCTGATAACCCGCTACATGTAATCTAAGTTCCCAGAACTAGTGCTTCATAGTTTATCAAGCTTTATTATATAGTGGATGTGCGATCCGATCCGATGTGCCTTACGGCCCTACCTATGTGGTCCATTTCGCGACCCTCGTGGTTCGTCATCTCGGACGTTTCCCTTCTGTCACTGCCAGCCACTCTAGCCATGCTGTTGGGCGCCAGGTACTAAGAGAGTGCTTGGCGCGTTGACGTCATGGTGATGTCGGCTCAAAACGTCCGCTTGGTGCGCCCCTGGTGTGAGAGAGGCCCCAGGCCTAGTCGGTTTCCATGAACAACTCCTGACGCTGTACCTTCTCCTCCGACGTGGCATGCTTTGGAGCGGCTTCGGTGCAAGGCAGATCCATTCGGTTCCCATTTACCTACTCGCTGCCACCAGCTTTCGATGGCCTGGGTGGAGCTTTGTGCTTGCCGCGCCGAGAGGATGAGCGCACTTAGTTGCGCACAGTGGCTTTGCGGCCGAAACCACTACACCAACTGTGCCGGCCATAGGGTGGATAGTAAGGAGTGGAATAATCCTCTCAGCAATGCAGGAATCTGGTCATCGTAGCATGTGGGGGCGGACCCTACAAATATTCTAAGGGTTGTGGTTTGCCAAGAATAGTTGTTCCATTATCTTCTGATTTGAACGTTCGATCGGACCTAATATGGGTTTTCTAATAAGAGTCTGGCTCACTAATAAAGGGCTTCCGACGTTAACAACCGAGCGTTTATTGCGATTTTGGTTGTCTCATGGATGTCACCTTACACGCAACAGTTGCTGCCGTCTGTTTTATCCTTTATCTTTGCGGTTCCTCACTTGAACTGACCTGTCTTGTTGCAATACGGCGCAAAACTGACTTTCATTCAAAGCCTGAGCTCATTCTCATCACAAGTCTTGGCGTCACTGATCTGTGTGCAGCTTACAGCTCCGGCCTAGGTTGTCTAAGTAGTTTGTTTGAGCAGGAGTTTTCCTTTCCACTACCTTATATCATTGGTTTTGTCAGTAATTTAGGCTGGGCTGCTGGCTCAGCACATCTGATTCTGCTGGCTGTCAATCGGTTCACTGCTGTGCTTTTGCCACTTCGCTACGATCTAGTTTTCAATGCTGACTTTACTAAAAAGTTGTGCTTCGGCGCATGGGGGTTAGGATTGTGTGTAGCAATTGGTAATGCCACCGTTTGTTGTCCCGTGTCTTTTCATTGGCAAATAGTAGCAACTGCGTACAATTTTGCAGAAAATGCTGTCTTTTCGAACTTTTTGGCTGCAACGATAATGCTTGATTTGGCAACTATTTTCGTTTCCCTTATCTGCTATACCTCACTCACTGCAAAACTGGGCTATATGAGATTTCGGAATCATGATAACCAGGTTAATGTAAGCTTGTGCTTGCAATTTTTTATCATTAGTTTTGTCTACATTCTCAATTCAATCGCTTGGAATTTAGTTTCGGTGCTTGGAGCGAGATACTGGTTTTTGTCATCACTCGGAAACGCTCTATATTTTACTATCAACGGCTATGTGTACTTGACGTTTAACAAGATTATTAAGGAGGCGGTTAGAAAGTGCCTCAATTTTCAGTCAACTCTGGTGCACCCAGTTGATACGTAGTGTGATGATTGAGTAAATTTTTGAAAGCAAGAAAGACCATACATCCTGTTGCGTCTCACAGACGTCGCGTCTTGGCCATGAGTAGTTTACGCTATGCCATGTGTCACGGCGGCCCCGGCACCCGTGGAAGCGGTATGTATGTAGGTTCGAAACCTGTCGAGGCGATGGGAAGTAGTCGACACAAAGCCCAACCCAGGCCGTGGAAAGTAAGCAATGGCAAGTAGATAAATCGGAACCAAACCTTAGCTGTCTTGCACACACCGAGAGCAAAGGGGAGGGTTGTTGTTAAGGAAGCTGCCGGACCTTCTGTCTCTTCCTGCTCTATAGCAGTTGGCTACTCTAGTCCGTAAGGACAAAAAGTTACAACAACAACAACACATGATGAAAACTGTGTGCATGCATCTAAAATAATTTCCGCATTGCTGTTAAATTCAATGCATACCTACGTCGCTCATCTGGGCTGCTATTTTTGCTCAGGGCCCAAAACTTCTAACCAGTTTAGGTATGCATTGATAGCGAAAGTTTGATAGCGAACCTTTTGATAGAGACTCGTGACATACCCACGTGTGTTGTCTTTACTAGCAGGTGCGTTAAAACTTCGCTCGCTAAAACTTTGCCATCAGCCATGGACGGTTTGGAAGCCCTAAAGGCACCCCTGCAAGTGCCCCACAAACTACTATTGGGACCCGGACCCTCTAATGTACCTCCGGAAGTTATGGCCGCTCTGCAACAACCCTTGCTAGGTCATCTGGATCCGGATTTCCTCCGAATCATGGACGAAACTAAAGTCGGCATACAGTATGCCTTTCAAACCGCCAATCCAATTACGCTGGCAGTGAGTGGAGCCGGTAAAAAAGTTTTGTCAAGTTTTGCAGCTACTGCGCGGCATGTTGATTGCCTGTGTTAGCGAAGGAAATCTTTGATATGCGCCTTCAAAGATGCCGCTAGATAAATATTAGGAGAAAGTAAACACGCTATGTACATCGCCGACCGATCGTTTTTAATTCGACCTACGTGAGATTTTGAAATATGCAAATTCCGTCACCGGCACAGCAACTTGCAGGTCATTCGGGCATGGAGGCGGCCATGGCAAATTTGCTTGAGCGAGGGGAGCGGGTGTTGATTGCTGAGAATGGCATATGGAGTCAGCGAGCGTTTGAAGTGGCTGAGAGGTGTGGAGGTGAAATGCACAGAATCAAACTACCGCCAGGACACATCTTCACCTTGGATATGATTGAAGAGGTACGGTCAATCCTCCATGAGTCCGACCGACCGACCGACCGACCGACCGACCGACCGACCGACCGACCGACCGACCGACCGACCGACCGACCGACCGACCGACCGACCGACCGACCGACCGACCGACCGACCGACCGACCGACCGACCGACCGACCGACCGACCGACCGACCGACCGACCGACCGACCGACCGACCGACCGACCGACCGACCGACCGACCGACCGACCGACCGACCGACCGACCGACCGACCTAAACATAAAATAAAAACAAGCAAACAGGCACCAGTGCATCACAAATATCTTTACAATTTTCTCCACAAATACAGAATAAAACTGATGTAAATTACAGGCACTGGCCAGAACCCAGCCCAGTGTTTTGTTTGTGTGTCACGGGGAGTCGGCGTCGGGTCTGTTGCAACCGTTGGAAGGAATCGGTGCCTTGTGTCATCGATACAACTGTCTGTTGGTTGTGGATACGGTAGCTTCTCTAAGCGCCGCTCCATTCAACATGGACGAAATGGAGATTGACTGCGTCTACTCGGGAAGTCAGAAAGCCCTCAGCTGTCCGCCAGGTGTCGCTCCGATATCCTTTAACGACGATGCCTGGTAAATTTTCGAGAGCCCACCGAATGCGTAATAACCATGTAAACTTTCTAGGCACAAAATTCTTAACCGCAAAACCAAGTGCCAATCCTTTTACATGGACATCCAATTACTGGCTAATTATTGGGGCTGTCTGAACGAACCGAGAAGGTAAACTTTCTACAGGGTGTCCCAAAAAAAAATGACAACATTTCTTTTTGCTGCCATTTTCGCAATTTTTGACCAAATTGTCTGAAATTTGAAACGTAAGTGCTAAAAAAGTGGGAATTTTATGTGTTAAAATTTGGTGCATCAGGATTGACCCAGTCCTGAGAAATTCAACAATATATAAAATTTAGAAATTTCAATTAAATGTAGAAACGGCATCAAAAGTGGAAACTTTTCTTTTTGTTGTATGTTCTTTAATTTTGGTCGGAATTGGATGAAGTTTTGAATATATGCGCAGAATAACAGGTTGATTTGTAGATCAGAAGTTGACGCATGAACCCAGCCCAGCTGTTGACATAAAAAATCCCGATCACAACACAACGATAACATTGATTTTCGGGCCCCTTAGCTGTAATGAAGCTCCTGTAAGCGTAATTCAGTCTGTCACCCCAAACATGCTAAGAAATGTTTATGATGCTTATGGGAAACGGTTGCAGCAGTGTATTAACTCAAACGGAGGTCATCTGGGTGGTGTTCTCATTCCTTAGTTCTCAGAGTTTGCACGTTCTTGATTTTGCTGCAGTAAAAACTCTGATTTTCTTTAGTTTCGAAGTACTAGCGATATGGACTGATTAATGCCAGAACTTTTGACCTACAAAATATCTGCGCATATATTCAAATTTCATCCAATTCCGACAAAAATTAAAAAAGATACAGCAAAAAGAAAAGTTTCCGTTTTTGATGCTGTTTCTGCATTTAATTGAAATTTCTCAATTTTATATATTGTTGAATTTCTCAGGACTGGGTCAATCGTGATGCACCAAATTTTAACACATAAAATTCCCACTTTTTTGGCACTTATGTTTCAAATTTCAGACAATTTGGTCAAAAATTGCAAAAATGGCAGCGAAAAGAAATGTTGTCATTTTTTTGGGAAACCCTGTACATAAACTAGAAATTTGTTAGAATTAAACATATTTTAGATATCATCATACAGCACCTATCAGCAACATTTACGCTCTACGGGAAGGACTATCGCTGCTGGCCAAAGAAGGAATCGAAAACAGTGTGGCCAGACACTTCCGAAATTCGGAGCTATTTCAAGAAGGTTTAGAAAAGATCGGAGTTGAAATGTTCGTGAAGGAGAAGGTAGCGATAAACAAACTATTTCAATTTTTTCAATAAGTCTACGTTTAGGAAAACCGTCTTCCAAACATAAACGCAGTGAAGATTCCTGAAGGCGTAGACTGGCGATCGGTCATTGCCTATTTGATGAATGAGTAGGTCAACCATTTGCTAATTCTGTTTATACACAGTAGACATTTAGACACAAAATCGAAATCTGGGGTGGATTGGGTCCCACTCTCGGAAAGTTGTGGAGAGTCGGGCTCCAAGGATATAACAGGTGTGTTTACTTTTAGTTTAACTGGTATTGGGTGTATTGGGGTGTTTTCGAGGTATTGGGTATTGGGGTTTTTTTCCCCAATACTAATTGGGACCTGTCAAAATCGAAAAAAATCGATGTTGACCAGAAAAATTAATCTAGAAAAATCGATTATTAGGTTTCGGAAGCTGTTTTTTGCGTTAATCAACTAAAAGTTAGTAGAATTTCTTATAGTGTCCCGCATTTTTTAAGTAGTACAGCAGTAATAAATTTCCCTTTTCTTATCTAAAATAAAAGTTGTGCCATTTCTAACGATACAGAATGTACCAGTACCGTACTAGTCTTTCCAGCAAGTTAATAACAAATACCAAGTTAATTTATTTTTGGGTGAAATCGAGTAGCACATAGCGAATTCCTAGCAAGTTAATTTTGGGCAAAGCGCCGCCTATCAAATAAATACCCAGTTTATTTCGGATTGAGAGAGTGAGAAATTTGCTAGGAAACGGAGAAACCCAGGGTTCTGGGGGTGGTACACCCTTTTCGGCCGAGTTAGGAAAAAATTCATCGAAAACAAGAAACGCGATTGAACTACACATTACCGAGTACTAAAACTGATAATTTCTGCTAATTTTTTACTCAGAAGAATGACTTTTAACGCTTTCTGAAAGGCTATTTTTTCAAAATTTGCTCGCCCTAGTTGGGCGGTGGCACAAGGCGTCTTCAAAATTTTAACCCCAGCGCAAAGATTCTTGCCTGCATCACTGAAATGCAATTTTTGGACCAGCTATGCAAGTATTGGGTATTGGGTTTTTCAGGTATTGTTCTCAGTCTATTTAGTTTTCTAGTGTTCTGTGACTGTATTTCAAATATTTCGACACTCCACTTTGAGATGTTATAAAAACTATTTCAGTTCCGAGAAAGTTGTGAACCGAATTTTGGAAGCTTTTGAAGATACGCTTACAGCTACTAAACTTCGCAATGGTTACACTGCGCAGTGAATATACTTTAAAATGCAATTGTGCACGGAGGAATACTACGCAGTTCTATGTTCTGTGGTAGTTGCATACACAGCGTTCGCCATAAAAAAAGACCGCCTGGCCATTGGTCGAGTTTTGCGAATAATTTCAAATGGCCACCATTCCGTCATTTATCAACCAATGAAAAGATTTTTGTCACTATTGTTATTATTTGTTTACAGTTTGTTTAGGCCAAGTCCTAGCCTGCTAGCCTTCTCTAGCCTGTAGTTATGCCGTATCCGAAATGAACTGGGACGAATTTGCTGCAGACGTCGAATTTGAACATACACATCACCCTCATTTTTGAGAATGCCAAGTTCAGTGAAAGTGAAAATCAGCCAGATTTTAACAGGCAGTGGTAAACGTCACCATAGAAAGATTGGTTAACCTCCAAACTTTGGGATAGATCCGATGCAGGGTTCATGAGATATTTATTTTCAAATTTGACGTCTGAAAATTCGGATCAGTTCATTTCGGAAGGGCATAACTCCAGGCTACAGAAGGCTAGCAGGCTAGGACTTGGCCTAAACAAACTCTTACCAAATAATAATCATATCAAAAGTCTTTCCATTCGGTTGATAACTGGCGGCGATTTGAAATTTGCGGAAAACTCGAAAGAAGGCCAGACGGTCTTGTTTTATGGCCAACATTGCATTTTCAGTGATTAGTTATGCATACGTGAATATTTAGTTTAGTTTTGATTCTTGACTGTGCTTTTCTGCGGGTGTAAACTTACTCCAGCCACTTCTTTTGTTGTTAAGTGTAAAATTTGGAGAATCTGTGCACTTTTAACGCACTGGTTGGCTTCCTTATCAAGACGGGATTAGCGTGAAGTTTTAGCGAAAGACGCGCTTAACACATTATCACCTATGTTTGCAGTTCAAAATTGATAGCAATTTAGCAGCACAATCAGTAGTAGGCTTGACGCACGAACTGGGCGTAGAGGCGTGGCCACTATAATTCCTACTTGTACACACACTCCAAATACTATTCTCCAAATATGAACTCACTTTTATTCGCCCTACTATTCCTTATTTCATACGGATACTGTAAGTTAACTTTACTTATACAGGGTGCGTAAAAAGAGCAACCCAGCGGATTTTTTACTGCGGCAACCGCAATTCTCTACCGATTTGAATGAAAGACAAATAAATTCGTGACAGATTGGTGCAATGTTCATAAAAATACTCTGCTTGGTTCGTAAGATATTTGCCTTCAAATTAAAATCACTGATTTTGGCAATTTTCTATTTTTGTACAGCAGCGATTTTTGTTATTCCGTTGCACTTCATAATAAAACAGATTCATACAGCTGAGGGCTAACCGTCACGAGGCTTTACTGGTGACACACAGGCTCGGTACTTCACCAGTAAAGTCTCATTAGCCCCCAGCAGTAGAAATCTGCTTTATTATGAATGAAGTGCAACGGAATCGCTCTGTTCACTCTCAAAGTCACTGTTTTGACTTTGAGAGTAAGCATCTCATGAACTAAGCAGAGTATCTTGATAAAAGTTTCACTATTTTTTCAAGAAATTATCTGTCTTTCATTTAAAAAAGGATTCATTCGAATCGGTTGAGATTTACAGATGCTGGGTTGTTTTAATCACTGTTTGTTCATTACCAAAATCAGTGTTTCAAAGATGGCAAATATCTCAGGAATCAAGCAGCTTAATGAAAATTGCACCAATCTGTCAAGAATTTATTTGTCTTTCATTCAAAACAAGATTTATTTTGCTGGGTTGTTTTTTTGACAACCACTTCCCTGAACAAATGCCGCATTTCAGGCTGCGAACATTCGTGTGGCGAGTTCGAGATAGTTGTCCCAGCCTCTGGAAACGCCCAGTTCAAGTCTCCGGGGTTTAATTCGCTCGCAAAATCCACCTACTGCCCGAATCTACGTTGTAAATGGCTTTTAAGAGCTCCTACCGGCTACAAAGTCAGAATAGACTTTGTCTACTTCAATGTAGACACTAGCGATGCGCTGTATTTGTATGATGGTAGTGATGCCAGCAAACCCACTCTGAAATTGTGAGTTGCTTGTGTTTGGTGTCAAGTCAATTCGCTACTGGAAATCAATTTTAGTCTATCGGGAGACAGGGACAAGAACCCTCCCAGCAATATTCTAAGCACCGGGTCTGAGATCTATGCAGCTTTCACAACCAATTCCGATGAAGCGCACACTGCTTCTGGGTTTTTGGCCACTGTCACTGCCGTTTCTGCTGCCGGTATTGTTGGCTATTTCTATTTTTATTTTCTTTTTCTGTGTCAGGATAGTGCAAACAGATAGCTGTATTATTGTCTGGGAAATGACTTATTTCTAGAGAAGCCATTAGCTACCAATCAACCGGCACCTAAGCAAGGTACGAACAAAACGCTAGAAATGCCAATGTTTGTCACCGAGAAAGTTTTTCTAGTTATTTTGGAAAACGAAGTACATCCCCCGAAATGGTTTTTCTCTACAATCCGATTTTTCTGTAAACCTACTTTTAGATCAATTTTCTGTAATCTTTTTCAATTTTAGGCAAAACTCAAAACTTATGTATCTGTAATGTAAACAATGACAAAAAATGTTTTTTTAATTTTTTCCTATGACAAGCATTTTTTGAGAATTCAGTAATTAATTACACGTCCTTTTTCCGTTCAGCTGCATGTCAATCGAAATTATACGATCTGGTCCCGGGTCAGGGATCTGTTCACTTTTGGTCTCCCAACTATCCGGATCCCTATCCACAAAATGTGCAGTGCGATTTTTACATCAGCGGAGTTTCCGGTTCTAAGGTTAAGTTATTTTTGTACTGTCTCGTACTTTTGACCATTCACGCTTTCGTTGTTTTAGATAAGATTCACTTTAATTGACTTTAAAACCGACTCATACGCTTCGTTGGCTGTTTACGAAGGCAATGGCACTTCAGGCACTAAATTAGCTAAGTAAGAATAAGCACAGGGTAAATAAAATTTAATCATCTCTCTTTGCTTCCATTCGCGCAAAGTTTGCAAATTGGCAGAAATTCGGGAACACAGGAAATTTTAATGTCAAATTTTTGGGTAGCGCCGGACCCAATCCTGAGAATTTGCAGATGTGAAATTTGGTAATTTCAATGCCTGCAAAATTTATCGTTTAAAATTGAAAACTTGTGTTTTTGCTGTCATTCTCGTAAATGTTGGCCAAAACAGAAATGATTCAATTTTCATTTACCCTGTTGTACTAGTTTTGTATTGAAAATTTGAAAGAAAATTTTCAGTTTTGTTGGAAATCTGACCACACCACCAACGATATACGTACCGGCCGTGAGCACGGCACGCTTTGTTTCCCATCAAAATAGCAAGAAAATGACCGGATTTCACGCTGCAATCCAAGCCGAATGGCTGCCGTCAACCACAACCGGTGCGCAGATTAGTAATTGACACAAAATCTGCACTATCCTGATGCCGCCAACATCCCTGATGTAGTGAAAGAAATCTGCTGCTATCAAAATTTTGCTTTTATAGCGGACGCAACAACAACAAAACGGTCGGATTTCGGTACTACTACACCCGACTCAACAACTTGTGGACCCTCTATCATACGGGTGGATCGGCCGTTCGAAACAAAATGGCTGCGTTCTCCGAATTACCCTTCTCAGTACCCGGCCAATACCGAATGCTACTGGGTTTTGAGCGCTCCAGAGGGATATCGCTTGAGCCTCAACTTTAGTGACTTTGATCTCAATTATTATGTCGACTACTTATACGTGTGGGCCGGTCGGGACCTGAACGACAATACAGAATTGGGCAGGTGACTGCAAAAAAGCAAGAGTTTTCTCCAGGCCAATAAAAATTCTCTTTTCTAGATTTACCGGCAGTACTCTGCCCTACAGCATAATAGCCATGACCAACCAAGTGACGATTCGATTTAAAAGTGGCTATGGACAGAATCGAGGCTTTGAGGCTGCTTTCTCTGCTGTCAACGGTAGAAATTGCAATAACATTGTTTTGTTTCAAAAATAAATTGCCTTTCAGGTCAGGAAACTGGTACCTTCTACTTGAACGACGACAAAGGGGCGTTGTTGCAAAGTCCCGACTACCCGAAAACCTTTCCCTCCTGGTCTCAAGTGGATTACAAGATTACGGTAGCTGACTGGCACGGAATAGAATTCGACTTCAAACGTTTTCACACTGAACACGCAGCTAATGTGAAAATCTACCGTTACCACGGAACTAATTCACACAATCAGATACGCGAGTAGGAAAGCAACGGCCGCAAGTGGTGAAACTTTCTCAGTCTGACCTGTTTTGCAGCTACACAGGTGTTGAAGATGATGTGCCATACTTGCTTACCAGTTGCACGAAAGAATCGATGGCAACATTTTCGTTTGTTGCGCAGAACACTAACGGAATGGGATCTGGCACCCCACTCGGCGTTCTGGCTTATTACAAAGCTAGTAAGCACCTAACCTACAGAACTTTCACTGTTGTAGTTGACCGACCGACCGACCGACAGACTGGCCAACACAAAAAACTGACTGACTGACTGACTGACTGACTGACTGACTGACTGACTGACTGACTGACTGACTGACTGACTGACTGACTGACTGACTGACTGACTGACTGACTGACTGACTGACTGACTGACTGACTGACTGACTGACTGACTGACTGACTGACTGACTGACTGACTGACTGACTGACTGACTGACTGACTGACTGACTGACTGACTGACTGACTGACTGACTGACTGACTGACTGACTGACAATAAACCCTTTCAATTTCAGTCGACCCCAACGTGTGCATTGAGAACGTGTCAGTGACATCGCCGATGGTTATAGTACCGCTTGTGATTGCTGTAATCGTTGAGCTAATCCTGATCATAGTATCGATAGCAGTCTTCATTCACGAGAGAAGAGAACAGAAGCGAGCCAAGCAGGCCGGTTTTCCCAATGACACCAGAGTGGACTGGAGTTCCACCAGCTGTCTGCTCTTGTTCATTGTGGGTCTGGTTTTCATCGGCCCACTTGTCTGCATCATTGTAGTCATCATGGCCTGTTGTGCGGGCTGCCAACGAAAACGCGCCCGGAAACACAGACAGGGTACATAGGCAAACAGAAATCAAACAAAACGAATGCACAGATTTCTTCCAGAAAACCATGAGCTCACTGCATCTAAGCCAGAAACTCAGGCACCAGCAGCTCAGCCTCAACTAGTGGTTGAAACCTGCGTGGACCCGCCTGTAGCTGACCCTCCTGTCGAGGAAGCAGTAGCTAAGAAGAAGCACAAGAAGAAGCACAGACGCCAAGAGTCGAGCTCCAGCTCTTCCAGCAGCGAGAGTTCATCAAGCGAAGACTCAGAGCCCACACCGAAGCCCAGACGGAGACATCGTAAGAGGAGAGTGCACAAGGCAAAAGCTGATGGCACAGCTGCGGTGTCAGGTTGGGTTTTTTGTCGAGGCACAGTGTATGGAGATTGTGTTCAGGCTTTGTTGTCAACCCAGCTCTGCTTCCCAGTGCCACAAGTCCAGCCCCTGTGGTCTCTCCTATGTACCCGTCACTGGCTGTCGACCCCCCTCCTGCTGCCGCCTACCCCAGTTTGGCGGCCTACACCAACCCGGTTTATCAGACACGACCGATATCTCCTCCAGTTATCCTTGCTCAGCAGTACCCTGTGCTCCACCAGCCTGCTCTGCATCCACAGCCTGTGCAACAACAGCACCAGCAGCCACAAAACCATGGACTGCTGCACACTCTCGACCAACAGGTATGCGTCCCATCTTGGCCATGGGTAGTTTACGCTGTCCGTGCGTCCTGGCGTCGGCGAGAGCAGTCGTTTGTGGGTTCGAAACCAGGCGAAGCGTTTGGAAGTAGTGGACATGTAACAGGTCATCCGCCGATGAGGGTTGGGGTGGGGGTCGAGCCCAAATTCTAGAGGGCTTAAAAAGCTCAAACATTTGCAATTTTCGGCTCAAATACAGGCTGCCAAACAGAGATAGCCCCTCCCCTACTAGTCTAAATTAAGCATGATCGGAAAGAAAATGAGGGTACCGGAAAGAAAGCGCAGCGGTTTTATTAGAAGTTTTGGTACTAGCCCTGACTACAACTGAACTGCATTCTGACGGACAAATGTAGATTTCACTAACGCAGACTAAACAGTGCAGTGCTTTCTAGGCAGGGAACGTTGTCAACGGAGTCGAACAAGGGGTAACACTTCTTTTGACTGTTTTAGTAGAGTCTGGCACTTAACGCCGTTTATGGTGCTGCCACCATATATGGTAACAGCACAGTCGCCGAACGTGGGGTACCATATTTGGTGTCACTAGCCTAGGTACCGGTACCATAAACGGCGTTTAGTGCCAGAGTGTAGTATGCTAATAAATTTCACAATTTTAGCTAGCCGTCGGAATCAATGGAGTACAACACGCGGTAGGACAACGAAACACCATTCAATGGCAAGTAATAGATTTTTCTTTGGATTTCAGGTGAACAACTTTGTACAAAATCATTTACCCCAACACAACACACAGCCGGCTCCCGCTTATCTACCACAACAGCAGCCACAAGGGATGGTAGTACAGAATGGACTGCAAAACCAAGCACCCCCGCCACCCAGCGCACCGCAATACCCCAGCGTTGGCGCCTACTGTGGATACACGCCCTATTAGAATTGTATAGTACAGGGTTGGGTAGCTGTTAAAAACACGTTATTAACACGTGTTATTAACACGTTAATAACACGTTATTAACATGAGGCTTGTAAATAATTCGAATTAGTGTAAAAAATTATTTTAAGCTTCCCGCAACTCGGGATGCATCCAGCGCTTCATAGAATGATTATTTACCGTACTTCTGCTAGTTATTGAGACCTTCAACAGTCTGACTACAAACTTAGTATAGTAAACACATGGACGACTAAAAACTACTGGACATGAATCGACCCCAACGCCCGTTTC
Organism: Sabatieria punctata; assembly: GCA_030248155.1. Classification (NCBI taxonomy): domain Eukaryota; kingdom Metazoa; phylum Nematoda; class Chromadorea; order Araeolaimida; family Comesomatidae; genus Sabatieria; species Sabatieria punctata. The sequence goes on from JASANB010007038.1 coordinate 59,678, forward strand.
CACAGTAGGCCTACTTTCAAAAGGCCATATCTTTGGAACCGTTCGACCTACAATCAATATAAATACATCTTTAGAATCGCCACCGTGTGAGGAATCCAATTCCGTGCTCAAATCACTTCCATAGGGACCATATAAAAAGTTCATTTTTTTCCATGGCGCAAATTAGGATTACCAAGCAACGTTGCGCAGATTAGAATTCAAATTCAACCAGAGCTCAAGCCCCTCTACAACTTTGGTCATGAAGCCCAAAACCCTCCGACGCATCTGCAAGAAGTTATTCGCAAAAATCTATTTATTCATTGAACTTATAGAAACGGGCTGTAGTAATCCAGATGAGTGCGCTAATTGGAGTGATTGCACAGCAAACTGCCAATACAATAGGGCAGGGTCTCAATAACGAAGCAATTGTCGAGCAACACCCAGTATATTTTCAGGGAACATACTTTATATCACCACAGAAATACCATAAAAAATAGCGCAGACACTGTACCATGAAAGCAGGACCATTTTAAAGGCATCTTTCCTAACAGTCAGCGACTACGTCCAAACTTTGTTATCTTGGCTTGCGCACTGGGCTTAATACCAGAAATAGAGAAATAGTGAACTTCTTGACCAGGTTTTTGCACATGCAGTTGAAAAATTTAGTCAAGAATTCGGGTGAACGAGTGACTCTGCAGACAGGAAAGCTCAGACACGAGAATGTCCAGCAACTGGAAATCCTCTTCTAACAGCAACAAGACGGTTTCAACCATGCATGTATTAGGGGGTTTGGGGCAGTGTTGTTCCCAGTAAATTTACTGAGTAAAAGTTACTCGGTACTTAGTTATTTTGAATTAAAGTAAGTACTTTTACTTACCGGTAAAAATTTTTCTTAATTTTACTTACTGAATACCGAGTTTCAATTTTGAATTACTGAATTAGAAAAAAATTCGGTAAACTCGGTACTCGGTAAATTTACTGAGTTGTTTACTGAGTAAAAGCTTCTGCAATAGGTAGCTCGACCGTATCTGTGCAGAAAATATTCGGTTTTTCTTTCGCTAATCGATCTGCTAATGACGAAAATACACAATTTTTGCCAATTTTTTGCAATTTTCACGGCTTGTTGCATAACCTAAGCTTTTTTGCGCAGTAGAATTGCTATAATGAGGCGCGAAGACTACAGTAGGAACTATATCTACTACTATTAGCTATATTTTGATTGACGTTTATTGCATCAGTCTGATGTACTGTGAGGAAAAGGGCTAAAATTTGAACAGATCTTCACTTTCCAATTTGGACAGACGTTGCAATTAAAGCCACATCCTGTAGTCACTATGTATAGTGTGCATATTTTAAGGCTTTCCATGCATGCTAATTAGCACAAAATATCATGTGAAACAACACAAAACAAAACATGATTAAAATTCCGAAAAATCGAGCTACATTATCTAAAACTCATCAATCAGCACTGAAAAAGGATTCTAGTAGCTAAAAGTCATATCTGGTAAACGTTTTCAGACAAATTATAGATTTCTGAATTTTGAAGGTTTTACCGAGTTTACTTAATTGTTTACTGAGTACTTACCGAGTTTTCTTTGAGAAACCCAGTACTTACTCGTACTTACTGCATTTCAAAAGATCTTGATTTACTTACTGAATACTTACCGAGTTTTAGAAATTTGAGCTAGGCACAACACTGGTTTGGGGGGCGGTTATTCCCTGCTGGAAAGGCCAACCCCCTCACCCCCCCGCGAGACAGGTTAAGGGACCCCTCTACCCGACCCATGAGAGTGATTCGGAATCTGGTCTTTTCAGTCGGTTACAGACCAGTGAATGATTCACTGTTTTCATAATGCTGTTGCACTGTTATGTTTCTATATAAAACTGCAATACCCTTTTAAATGATTAGCTTATGGCCATGAAATAGTGTTTACTAGGCTTTTGCCATGCTGCTGGAGCAAATTCAGGCGTTTTTGAATTTTTAACAGGTTTTTATGTTAATAACACTGTTATTAACGTTATTAACACTGTTAATAACAGGTCTGAATTTTTAACTGTTAATTATACAACCCTGGTATAGTAGTTTTGAGATAGGAAACATTGGCAAACGAAACTTTTACTTGTTGTTGGTTATAAAATGTTAGTGTTCTGTTGTGTCTAATTTTACTCACTTAGCATAAAATTTCAATTCCAAGAAAGACCTAGTCTAGTGGCCACGGTTTTCAGGTTGGGGAAATTTCCCCCAGATTTTGGGGAGGGGTTGGGGAAGTTTAAGAGGATTTTGAAAATTTTGAGGAAGTTTCGAACTTGTTTTCGCACTTCTGAAATGATGCAGAATCATGATTCAGACTTATTTTTACAAAAATGAAACTTAGCTCAATGCATGCATGCTTTCAGATGCGTAAATAAATCCGTCTGATGGCGAAAAAATCAGAAAAATCAGTGTTTTCCTATGCTTTCTTATTCTGAAAAATTTGTTAGAGGAGAGGAGCTTTAATAAAAACTCAGCTTTAGGAAATTCTTTTTCGTAACAGTGTAATTAGTTTTGAAATACATTACACGGAATTATCAAACTATTTGTGCTGTTTATAATCAACATGTATACCTAGTACTACTATCAAACGGTTTCAAAAACTGAGTCCAAACTTTGTAAGATTTCTTTCATGATATTCTGTAGTTTTCTTGGTGTCATTCTACTAAATAGTGGTTGAAGGATCTTTCGCTTACTAATGACGATGATAGAATGCCGAATTTGAGCTTCTTATAAGTTCTAAAACCAGATTTTGGATTTGGGAGGACACTGCCATAAAAGTGCTGCTTCGTTTGATGAAGCTTAAAATCATACATGTAACAGGTCATCCGCCGATGGGGGGAGGGGGGTTGGGGGGGTCTGGCGCCGGCCGGGGGGGGGGGTCTGAGCCAAAATTTTGGGGGAGGGGGTGGGCACTAAAAAACGCACAAAAATCGAGAAAAATCGCAATTTTTGGCCTAAAAATCGCCAAAAATCGCTAATTTGGGCTGAAATACAGCTAAAAAGTGCTGTTTTGCAGGCGATTTTGGCAATTTTTGAGTGTGAAAGTGTAAAAAATTGCAAAAATTTGCTCGAAAATTTACTTGCCAGAAAAATCGGAGGGGGGGTCGGTGAAATCGTCTCGGGGGGGGGGGGGGGGTCCCATCCGGGGGGGTCTGGCCTAAGTCGGGTGGGGGGCAGACCCCCCAGACAGACCCCCCTGTTACATGTATGCTTAAAATTAATTAGAAGGATTAGATTTGCTGGGGATCCGACTCCATATTACTCATTTTTTTTCACGAAGTACTCATTGCGGCGTTGATTAGTGTTTCTAGTGTGGGTTCTCTTTGGACCAAGTTCAGTTTGAGGGCTTTCTAAGGGTTTGTCTGAATCCCTTAATTTTTCTAACTGTGCTTATTTTGTAGTTGGAGTAATGGACTTCCGATCAGAGATGCAAATGATATAAAAAAAATACCAAATACCAAATAAATAATGCCATTTCTCAAAAAATACCAAATAACGACCGAATAATACCAACTAATACCAAATACCATTTGCATCGCTACTGCCGATCTAAACTTGGGTTTGTGGGTATTTTACATCTCTACGCATTTATTTTATAGCAAACATAGCTTTGAAGGTGCACAAAAACTTCAATTGACGCCTCTATGACACACCTCGTTGGTGCTGGGCTGAAAGGGCCAAATCATAGCTAAACCTGAACACAAGATGATAAATTAGATGTTGGTGGGTAGATTAATGATCTGCAGGTCAGGAGCAACAGTTTGATACTAGAGATTACTCGGTCATCTCCTGGTCTCGTCTTTTTTTGTTGCAAATTTGCAATTAATTGCCCGATCGTTATTATTTTCTGACCACAATAAATGGGTAATATGGATTCGGACCCCCGGACCCCCACCGAATTCGGACCCCCAGCCTGGTACGGAAAAATTGTTCTTAAGATTCGGAACCCCAGTAGTACCCACTGAAGAGAGCGAGCCGTTTACTAACAAAACAAACAATGAGTCAAAGGAATGCAAAGGCTAAATATAAATCTCTTTCATCACTCCCCCTCAGACGGGCGTCGATCCATAGGCACATCCGAGCCTGACGACCGTCTGGAGTCACGAACGATAGGAGAGCGAGAGTCAGGAGAGCTTTGATCGAAAGGGAAACTAACAACGTTGACAGCACAGTCGGTCCGGCCAAAAGGATCGGGAGTGATATCGAACCGAACTGCCTCGCCAGGGAACAGCTGTGGGGTCGACTGAGAGAAGTGAGGAGAAAGAAGAGAAGAGGCGTGGACGAAGTAGTCCTGATTGTTGTCGAAGCACGTCACGAAACCATAGCCATAGGCGGGATTGAACCATCTGACCGCACCCACTGCCGGAGAGGTTGAAGAAACGACAGGAGAACGACGATGGTCGGTGAGCTGAGAACTTGGGCTGGGAGGACGCGGTGATTCGGTCACGAGGCGACGGACGACCGGCTGAACTGGAGACACAAGGGTTGACTTGGCGGGTACTGGCTGTGAATGACAGGCGTTGGCAAGATGACCGGGACGTCCACACTTGAAGCAAACAGGAGGGGTTGAGCGTTGTCTGGGAGCCTTGAGTCCAGTGACTGGGGAATCGTGAGAACCATCCTGCCCGGGGAGGTTGAGAGAACTGTTGACCGCTTGCTCGGTGTTGTAGTATCTGACTGCCTCTGTAGCAACCGAGTGGATGTCGTGAGGATGAGCCGGGTCAGAAAGGTGATGAATCAGGTGCTTCTTGATGTGGTGAGGAAGTTGATTGACGTAGAGGGCGGAGACGAGGGTGTCGGCATCGGGGAGATGAGAGAACTGCTGTTTGAAATAGCGGGAATACTTGATCACGTCAGGGCTTGGTTGGTGCTGAAGGAGAGAGAGAGCGATGTGGATTGGAGATTCGGCTGGTTGAAGGAGAGGTTCGAGATGAGTGAGGGCAGCTGCAAGAGTTGTAGTCTGGGGATCAGAAAGCGCGTGAAACTGTTGCCGGGCTGGAGGGTCGAGAGCATCTTCCAGCACCTTGCGCCATTGGAGTCCAGATTGCTGTACGAAGGAGGTGACGTCAGCGGACCAGTGAGCGAAGGAGACATCGTTGGCCGACTGATCGAAATAGTAGATAGAAGGATGCGGAAGGTTAACAGAAAGTTGTGGATGTGGAGTAGATTGGCGCTGTTGAAGATGGGTCAGGAGTTGAAACATTTGTTGGTGCTGCTGTTGTTGAGCTTGTTGTTGTTGTTGGCTCCTTTCACCACCTAGGGCCGTGGTTTCAAATTCACGGAACTTATCAGCGGAAATTGCGGCGTCACTACATAATAACATGCATTCAGTAGGTTGTAAAAAGCAGCAATGAAAGTGCTTGTAATTCAGTCAATATCAGTGCGTTTTCGATTTTTAAAAGTTTTTCCCCAACAAAGCCTCTTCAAACTACTAAAATTGTTAGTTGTATGCTTAAAATACCTTACAAACGCAATTTTGAAGGCTGAATTTTCAAAAATTTTTCGCTCTTGTTGTGCAGTGGCAAAATCAGGGGAATGTAATTTACGGCTGCGTGTCATGTTTTACATGTGAAGCCACTTGGCTATATCATGCGGTTCATATAAAATTTCAAAGTTTCAATTTTCAAAGAATGTCAGGAGATTTGGATCTCCAGATTGGCACGAACCCTGACTATGATGAGTTTTAGATTCAAACATAGTAAGTAGCTCACTCACTGTCAATGATTTCTAGCACAATTCTTATTCAGATTTGATGTAAACTTTCAGGGAGCTCAGCGACAGTGTGAAGAAGTCAGTTTTTGTTCTCCTACCTGCCGTATGGTACTTTTCATTATAGTTAATTATTTTTATCTGAGAAATACTTTGTTGGACTCTGTTTTTGTGCAAGCTTCTCTGCTCACTATCAATGCTCAATGTTAACCTGCAGCTTTAACTGTTACGCAGGTTTTTTTTACTCTCCAGTCACCCACCACCAAGTCAACCATTTTTGACAATCGTTTAGCTGATCTGATGTTTAATTTATTTCTGTGACGTGCAGTTTGCTGGGAAATACGTTACGCAAAACCAAACGTTATTGATGATTATACGAACGAATTTACCGCGTTACAGTAATTAGTAAAGCCAGAGGTTAATAAAACCGATTGCCGGCTCAACCCCCACCTGGCAAGGCAAACTGTCATATTTATGAACTTCTTTACCTAACCTTAAGCCTAAGACTCATCCTAACACTGAGCCTGCACCCAGCTAAGCCTAAGCCTGAACCTAAGCATAACCTTGAAACTGAGGCCTAAAGTTAGGGTGGTCGGCGGATGCGGGTTATGGTCCGAAACCGTGGTCTCCAAGTGTGCCCCAAAAATATGAAAAAAATTTCGTGAAATTTAAACTACGGTCCCTGTGTGGGGTTCCGAATCCACAAACCGCTGTTTACGTACCACTTGTCGGTGCCGTCTAGTTATAGCACAGTTAATGGTCCTCGCTACGGTAGAGTGTTTAGTTATAGCACAGTTCCAGTTATAGCACAGCTGGGCCGCCGCCTAATTATCGAAGCGCAGTTATAGCACAGTTGACCCGGTCCGTCCGACGTCATTATTTTGACCGCGGGAGCTGCTATTGTAAAGTATTTGTGATTGCGTGTGCCCGTCCGTACTCAGCAAGCAGTAGTAAATGCAGTCCGTTCATTTTTCTCTCTCTCTTCTTAACAACAACAACAATTAACTTGAAAAATCAAACTTGGTAAATAAACAGCTTGTTTAAAATGTACAGTACATGCAGGCGAGCATCGATTGAGTTTGGTGACGAATTCCGGCGTTCCGAACATTCTCGAGCGCAGACCTTGCCAAGTATCATGGAATTGATTGACGTACTCTCTAAACCATTTTCGTTTGGCAGAGCGTTCTTCCAGTTAGTTCCGGTTAGTGGTTCGAGGCCCGTTGTTGTCCCAGTACTGGCCAGAGGTGCACCTTCTCAACACTTTGGTTAGCATCAGACTCAGGCTTAGGAGTAAGTGTGATTGAGAGAGAAGTAGTGTAAATTTCTTCACTTTAAGTTTAAGTTTAGCCGTTTGAAACAGCAAGACAAATCAGTGAGCCAGCTCAATCTTCTGATTCTCAGTGAAGGCAGTTTAAAGGGTATCATGGTGGAGGAAAACCCTAGACGAGACAACGATGCCTTTTTCATTCTGGCGTCAAAGGCTTTGAGGCACTCAACTGCCGAATCAGGTATTATAAGAATTTTATGTTTCAAACATAGACAGCCTAAGCCTAGAACCAGTACTTTTACTTTCATAAGCACAGTTAACGCCTTGTGGCTGATAGAGCTAAAACTGATTAGCACGAGTGCATCCAACAGGATAATACTACACTGAAGCTTATGAAAATGGCTACTGCTGTTATGGTGTCTACCGCGGAATACTGTAGTGCTTATGCAACTGACTTTTGTCCATACTTGACTATAGCCCTACTTTAGCTATATGTACAGACTTTAGCTAACAGTACAGACCGCTGGCTACCTCTTATCAGTGGCCTGACAGAGCCAAACTCCCTACCTTTAATTATTACATCTACCCGGACCTTATCTGCGGTGCCCGGACTGAATCTGCTGGCACAAAATTGTCAGATGTGGTCCGGCCGGACCAAATATTGCCCGGACCAAATCTGACGCGACACCGGCGGTCACCAGCTTGGTGGCTACGATAGGCGGGAACTCCCGCTGTTGTAAAACTAACGCACTCATCTTGGCTGCCTGTGCTATAACTGCGCTGTTGCCTTGAGGCCATCAGCCGGTCTGTGCTATAACTAAACACCCCGCCTGCTGTGCTATAACTGCGCAACTATGCTATAACTAGACTGTGCTATAACTGCACACTGACCCTATTTGTCGAACCTAACCTAATGATAATGGCAATTCGGTTTCTTCGAGCCGTTCGAGCCGTCGAGCCGTTCGAGCCGTTCGCACCGGCAGGTAACGCTGTGGGCGCTGAATTTTGTGCAATTGGCAGAACGTTTTTAGGCTGTGATTTTCTTCAATATGGTTTGTGCTTTCACTCACATCTCTTCTGGCCAACTCCGAATCGCCTTGCCGAAATACTATCCCGAGAATCGGCCGATTCAGTTCGGAAATCAATTAAACTGTCGATTTTTCCTCAGATTGCAACGATTTCAACTCTTCAAGCTATGATACTTGTTCAATGTGCTTTGTGCTTTCACTCACATCTCTTCTGGCCAGCTCCGAATCGCCATGCCGAAATACTATCCCGAGAATCGGCCGATTCAGTTTGGAAATCAATTGAACTGTCGATTTTTATTCAGATTGCAACGATTTCAACTCCTCAGGCTGTTAATGTGCTTTGTGCTTTCACTCACATCTCCACTGGCCAATTCGGAATCGCCTTGCCGAAATACTATCCGGAGAATCGGCCGATTCAGGTGTGGAAATTGGTAAAACTGACGATTTTCCTTCCAATTGCATCGATTTCAACTCTTCAAGCTGTGATACTTGTTCAATGTGCTTTGTACTTTCACTCACATCTCTTCTGGCCAACTCCGAATCATCATGCCGAAATACTATCCCGAGAATCGGCCGATTCGGTTGTGGAAATTTGAAACTGACGATTTTCGTTCAGATTGCCCATATTTCCTCGATACACTCTCTCTGCCCTGTATTTTGCGGTTTACCAGCTTAGTTTACCCCCTAAAATACAGTATGTACCCCCTAAAATCTGTACCTCTAAATCTGTACCCCCAAAATTTGAACACCCAAAATGGTTTCTCTCCCTGATTTTTTTGCGCCCTGTATTATTCAGGATGCTTTATTTGCCCCCCCCCAATTTGCCCCCCCCCCTAAATTTCTTACCCCCCATTTTTTTAGTCCAAAGTGTTTTGCTCTCTGTATATTTCGTACATGCAACAGGGGGTCCGGGGTGTGCCAAAAGACAAAGCGCAAAAAATTTCGGACCAAAAATATGGGGGTAAGAATTTTTGGGGGTACAAATTTTAAAGGGGTATATTTTGGGGGCAAAGCAAGCACGCGGAAGAATACAGGGTTCAAAAGGCATCCTGAAAAATACAGGGCGGAAGTATTGAAGAAATGGGCAATTTGAAGGAAAATTGTCAGTTTCGGCGTTTTCCACAACCGAGTCACGTCTTGGTCATGATGGGTAGTTTACGCTATCCCGTGTGTCACTTCGGCTCCGGCATATGTGAGAGAGGTTGTTTGTGGGTTCAAAACCGGTCGAAGCGACTGGAAGTAGCCGATGCAAAGCCCAACCCAGGCCGCCGAAAGCCAGTGACGGTAGCAGGTAAATGGGAACAGAACCGGCGCTGCCGTTGCTCCGAGGACCGAATAGCAGGAGGGGGCAGGGTTGCTTGTAGGCAGGGTTGCCCAATTGAAAGGCTCTGAAAAGAGCGCGGGCTGTCCTGAGATGTACGAAAGGACAGTGGAACTAAAAACCAAAACGAAACAAACAAAACCGAATCGGCCGATTCTCTCCCAGATGGTGCTCGGTTTAGCGAATCGGAGCTGACTGGTACATGTGGTTGGACAGGATGCTCAGGTCTATCGAAGAAGCACCACACCTGAAATCATCGCAATCTGAATAAAAATCGACAGTTTAATTGATTTCCAAACTGAATCGGCCGATTCTCGGGATAGAATTTCGGCATGGCGATTCAGAGTTCGCCAGAAGAGATGTGAGTGAAAGCACATAGCACATTGACAGCTTGAAGAGTTGAAATCGTTACAATCTGAAGGGAAATCGTCAATTTAATTGATTTCCACAAGTGAATCGGCTGATTCTCGGGATAGTATTTCGGCATGGCGATTCGGAGTTGGCCAGAAAAGATGTGAGTGAAAGTACAAAGCACATTGAACAAGTATCACAGCTTGAAGAGTTGAAATCGATGCAATCGGAAGGAAAATCGTCAGTTTTACCAATTTCCACACCTGAATCGGCCGATTCTCCGGATAGTATTTCGGTAAGGCGATTCCGAATTGGCCAGTAGAGATGTGAGTGAAGGCACAAAGCACATTGACAGCTTGAAGAGTTGAAATCGTTGCAATCTGTAGGGAAATCGTCAATTTAATTGATTTCCACAAGTGAATCGGCCGATTCTCGGGATAGTATTTCGGCATGGCGATTCGGAGTTGGCCAGAAGAGATGTGACTGAAAGCACAAAGCACATTGAACAAGTATCATAGCTTGAAGAGTTGAAATCGTTGCAATCTGAGGGAAAATCCGCAGTTTAATTGATTTCCACAACTGAATCGGCCGATTCTTGGGATAGTATTTCGGCATGGCGATTCGGAGTTGGCCAGAAGAGATGCGAGTGAAAGCAGAAAGCATATTGAAGAAAATCACAGCCTGAAAACGTTCTACCAATTGCACAAAATTCAGCGCCCACAGCGTTACCTGCCGGTGCGAACGGCTCGAACGGCTCGAACGGCTCGAAGAAACCGAATTGCCAATGATAATGACATTGTTGTAGAATTTAGAGATTTGACGATTTTTTCGGCGACTACTAAACTTCGCAACATCGCAACCAGTCGCAACTTCGCAACCGGTCGCACCCGTTCGCATCCGCCGGGCGCCAACTCTAGAATATAGACGCGAAGATTTATTTGATGACGAAATTGTGCAAAATGAATCAGAAATCCCGGATTATTTTATGAAACAGCAATGTTCTAGTAGAGGGGACACTGTTTGATGGACACTGAGGGGCGGAGCGGATGAAGGACATGGACAATTAAATGAAAATGTATTCAATGCTACAGAAAGCCAGGAAGGAAGACCTGGCAGTGTTTTAACCATAACGTTTTGGTAAAAATAGCAACAATCAACTGAAACTGAATAATTTTTGGGCTGCAAATTTCGCTTTTAGGCAAAAATACAATTTTGGTGCGACAATTAAGCATACTGTTTTTTGACAAAAAATAACAATTTTTGGAACGGCAACCCTGTTACCAGGCTGCTACCGATCAAACATACAGTATTGACCACAATTACCGCAAGTTCTATGGATTGTGATTGTGCACATAGAAACACTTTTTCTATTCTTGATACGCTGCGATCGTAAACCATAGGCAGATACTGAAAAAAATTTACTTCATTATTGCATACGTAATAGGGGTATAGACGTGCAATTGTCGGCCGTGACCATGCCCCGGCCAGTGAAAATTTGAGCCAGGCGTGCGTGGAGCAAAGGCCCTGGGCCGGGACCACCAACAAATTTGAAAATCTGGACCGTTTTCTAATATGTACTGTAGAACACTGTTCATTTCAGTCTTAAAATAAAGGATCAGCAGTCGATCCGATCCGATGTGCGGGGGCCTTACGACCAACATACGATCAGACTCGTGGTCCATTTCGCAACCCCCGATCTCGTCATCTTGGACGTTTTTCCCTTCTTTCACTGCCCAGCCACTCATAGGCATGCCGTTGGGTGCCAGTCACTAAGACAGTGCCCCGTGTGTTGAAGTTGACGTCATGGTGTTGTCAGCTCCCGACAGCCGCCCCGCCGGTGCCCCGGTTGGTTGAGGGCTCCCGGCATACTTGTTTTCTCAGACTCCTGACGTCGTCCATGTTCTCCTCCAACGCGGCATGCTTTGTGGAGCGGTTTTCGGTGCAATGTCAGATATGCAAGGAATGCAAAGCTGGTGTCAACCGTCGTTTGCTTAAACTGTGGTGGTGGAGAAACAGGCTGCCCTTGTTGTTGATGTGACCGCCTCATCTTTCATTGAATGCAAAAACACAAAGAGTAAAGTAGACATCCTTTACTTACATCATGTCATAGCAGCCCTTCTAGCAAGAACAGGCACAGGAAAAACAAAAAAGAAGTCGGAAAATTTTTTCTTGCTCCTTCTGTTTTCTTCGCATCGACGTTCTTGAGTTGGCGCCCGGCGGATGCGAACGGGTGCGACTGGTTGCGAAGTTGCGACTGGTTGCGATGTTGCGAAGTTTAGTAGTCGCCGATTTTTTCTGAGCAGAAATTTAATTATAATAACTGATCTTTCTTCTGGCTAGGGATGCAAATGGTATCCGGTATTATTTGGTATTATTCGGTATTATTTGGTATTTATTTGGTATTTTTGTATACCAAATATTACCTATTAATACCAAATAGTTTAAATAACAGAATTGCTTGGACTTTCAGCTAATAATTCAACTTATTTTGCGACCGTGGTTTGTTTTACAACATTTGAGCTCATTTTCCTCTATTTTGTTGCTTAAAACAGTAAGAAAATGGATTGAACTGTTTATATGGCTGTGATCTCAGCAAAAAATGCTTAAAATTGATGTTTGAATTGAATGTTCAACTTTTGTCAAAACTTCTTAACCTGGGCCGTGTACATCGGAGATGCTTCCTGTATGACTGAAAAGCCCTTTTGACTAGTCTCAGCTGACAGACATGTGAACATGAGCTTCAGCACGTCATAGAGCTTGTTAAAATTCCTTTTCCAGTAGTGCAGGGGTTATCTGAACGTGGTAAAGCTTGATTTGGGTCACGAAATCAGAGAGATAATCGTTTGCATTAGTTCAGATTGCTTAGGACTTATTTTGAAACCTATTTGGTTCAGAAAATACCATTCACTATTTGGTATTTGGTATTTTTTATACCATTTGCATCCCTACTTCTGGCTTCCTCCTGTTGTTTCAGTAAAGGTGAACCGTTCTTCATGGACATTGTGCATCCTGTTGCCCACTAACAGTCTTTCTGCGCCGTTCTATTACTAGTTACATGTTGTGTCTTGGGCGACAAAAATAGTTCGCAGGCTTAGCTATTCAGAAAAGTCGGAAGGTTAGGTACTGTACAGATTGTTGCACAAAAAGGGGAATTTACTTAGTTTTTGAGCAGACAGACAGATCTTGTAGCTCCTGGTCTCATCAGAAACAAAGAGCACGCTATCGCTTGGGTGGTTGTCCGCCAGTCAAAAATAAACCACTCAGTCGGGTACAACACATATCCCCGACCTTATCCCTCTACAATCGGCATGCCCCAAGGCTATGGCTGCATCAAAGCAGCTCTAGAAATCGAGAGCAACAACACAACAGCAACACAGCAGCACACAACACAGCACAGACATGCCAAAGTCATTGAGCAATATGAACAAACCCTCCCCAAATCTGATTCTCTCTGTCGCAAACACCACATTGCTGACCACCAAGCCATCCTTGACAGGAAACGCCACCGACTCCAGAGCTCAAACTTAATCGAATATGCCTCCCACTTCACTGCTGACATCCCCCACCCTCATTCACCCCCTACAGCTTGATGCTGCTGACCTGACCTTCTGCTTCCCCATAGTCAACCATTTGACCCATTCATCTCCTTCCCTCAAACTGAATGACTACACATTTACACAGATGCCTCTCTGCATCCCAGCTCCAAACAGGCTGGGATTGGCTGCTTCATCCTTCCATCCAAGTGCCAACCTTCCTGAGTATTCCCACACTGAACCTGCTTATGGTCTGTGGCCCACTGAACTGAAGCCATCCATCGTCGACTCACCCTCAGCAACCAGACCCTCCAATCACAACAAATCCACAAGATTGCACTCCTGACTGACCACCTGAGTGCCCTCCACTGCCTCCAGACTGCTTACAATAGCCTCCGCTCACAGTCTGACCTCATCTACTCCATACAAATTACAGTCTAAGACCTCACGCAACTCTGTGAAAGACTCTTCAACCAGCCCCTCTCCCTCACCATCAAATGGGTCCCTGGACGTACTGGGATTGCTGGCAACGAAATCGCTGACCAAATTGGTCATCAATCTTCAAAAACTCCCCTACCAATCCCCACTTCCATATCACATTCTCCAAAGATGGCTCAAGCAAGATCTCACTGCCACTTGGGTCCAGTTCCACTCAGGCCCACCCCCTACTACCACCACTTCCCTGCTCCTGTTAAAACTGACCCGATAAACAACTCCCCACCGGGAACACCGCATTATCTTTCTGTTACGCCTTCATTAATTTCCCACTGCCCAATGGCTCAACCGCCGGTACGGTACTATTAGGCGATGCCGATTAGGCGATGGTACTATTAGGCGACAAAAAACATTAATAGATAATAGTACCAATTAGGCGGCCCTTCGGAATCAGTCAGGGGTCAAGGGCCATGTTCAGCTGTAAGCCTAAATCCGCTATTTTTAACTATGCATGGCTAAGTGGCACTAAAATCATGTCTCGTTAATCTTATAACTCGTTAACTTATGGCTAAACAAGGTTATATTCACCGCCCCTGACTGTTTCTAACTCAGATTCTGGCATTTGCCCTTATTTCCCCCCCCAGCTTGCGTCGAGCATGCGAGCGGCCGTCGGGTCGGCCACCTATTTTTCCGGTTGCTATGTTCATTAACACACTGGATGCAGACGATCGCACCAATAACTTTGCGGAAGCAGCTCACAGAGTTTCGCAGCGAGAATTTGATGCGGCGCGTCCACCCATCTGGCGGTTTATAAATGTTCTACATACATGGGCCGGAAAAATGGGTTGGCGGTAGTCAAAATTCGAAAATTTTGGGGTATGTCTTGCCGGTTTGGGAGGTCGCGGCGATTTTGGGTTTGGCGTATGGGTCAGGAACAAAAGTCGGATTCAGCTGGGTGGGTGGGGTCGTTTGGGGCGTTGAGCCCAAGTTGGGGTCCATGTATGGCGACATGTGCAGAAATCCCGATACTCTACTTAATGAACGCTCAGTGAGTTGGAATTTATCCATCCATGGTGTTGCACTTATTTTTTAAATGAGTCCTTGAAATTGCTTTGCTATTTTTGTTGTGCTTTGTTTTAATTGCTGTTGTGCTGTTTGCATTGTTCTGCTATGTTTTAGTGGTAACCTATGTTGCCGCACGGACTTATAGAAAAAAAATTATTCCTGTCGCCTAATAGTACCGCTAAATCGCCTAATCGGCGTCGACTAATCGGCATCGCCTAATAGTCCTGCTTCGTCAACCGCATTGGCCAACAAACAGCCCCCAATTGCACCTGTGGTCATGTTGAAACCATCGCTCATCTGCTCCTCCACTGCCGAGCTGCGTGTCACCCTCTGGAATCCGCCCTCGTGCACCCTCCATCTGTTGATGTGGTAACTATGAGCGAACTAGTTGAGGATTTATTTTAGGGAGTTACATAAAACAACAACGAGGAGAGGTAATAAAAACACACGCCACACACGATACAATCAATAGTAGGACAGAACCTGAACAACAACAGCAACAATTATAATGCAGCATTGAAGTGCATCTCTACACCATCAAGCCCTCTTTGGCACCCTCCAGGATCTTCAGTTTACACTCGAATTCCTCAAAGCCTGCCAGCGACTACAGTAGCAGTCATACATGTAACAGGGGGGTCTGGGGGGGTCGCCCCCCCACCCGACTTAGGCCAGACCCCCCCCGGATGGGACCCCCCCCCCCGAGACGATTTCACCGACCCCCCCCTCCGATTTTTCTGGCAAGTAAATTTTCGAGCAAATTTTTGCAATTTTTTACACTTTCACACACAAAAATTGCCAAAATCGCCTGCAAAACAGCACTTTTTAGCTGTATTCCTGCCCAAACTAGCGATTTTTGGCGATTTTTAGGCCAAAAATTGCGATTTTTCTCGATTTTTGAGCGTTTTTTAGTGCCTACCCCCCTCCCCCAAAATTATTGGCTCAGACCCCCCCGGCCGGCGCCAGACCCCCCCCAACCCCCCCTCCCCCCATCGGCGGATGACCTGTTACATGTATGGTAGCAGTGCTTCCAGTCATTGAGTGTCACCGAAAAAGATCGCAGTAAGCTGATCTAAAGGTGGACCATTTGCGCATAAACCATTAACCATAAGTTCCTGACTCAGCGGTTTCGTTTTGGCCGGCCGCCAACCGATCCATCGGCCATAGCGTGCTGTTTCAGATAAGAGTGAAAGCTAAAAGATCGGTGTGCTCATACTTTAGTCATAGAGAAGTAAATTCCCAGATGTTTTTGGACAATCTTTACCACGTCTGTTGGTGTTATCAATTTCTTCGCTTAAGTATATTGTAATAAATACTGTGCATTCAGCATGTACAGGTTCTCCTACGGTTCTCCACTGCGTCTCAATCGATTAATCCGAGCGATTCAGTCCTGGCGCCAGACCTCGTCGGAAGCGCAACACCTGCTCGACCGCTTATTGGCTCGTTTGTCTGAGGATGGACGGCGATTGGTGGTCTCAAATCAGCACAGAGCCACTGCCTGTGTGCCGATTCAAACGCTGCTCGATAAAAAGATCGACCAGGACACTGTAAATCACCGGTTTTTTACTTGTTTCTCGTTGAAGCGGTGTTACACTAGACTGGCTATTTTCTTAAAATTGAACAAGTGGTGGGGACAGACATGGACAAAGGCGGCTGATGGGCTCAGAATAGCTTATTTTAACCTTATTTTAACGTGAAAACCGGCTTAAAACGCAGATTTTAGTAAAAAAAATCGGGCCGTTTGGCTTAGCCTCGAACTTCTGCCTGGGTATTTGCAAACAGACATGGGCTAGCATTTCGGCTGATGGGGGTAGAATTTTCAATTCCTGAGGGGGGCTGAGGGGGGGTAGGAGCGCCTGATGGGGGGCTGAGGGGTTGGTAAGCCAAAAAGTCCGATTTTTGGCGAAAATCAGGGTTTTTTGGCTTATTTTTCATTAAAATAAGTTAAAATTAGCTATTCTGAGCTCATTTACGCCTATTCCAGTCATATTTTTGACATAATTTTCTATACAAAATTCTTCCCAAAAATTCCTGATGGGGGGTAGCGGCCGGCTGATGGGGGTAGATCAGAGCCTGATGGGGGGCCAACCCCCCTCCGTCCCCCCTTTGCCCATGTCTGTTTGCAAATTTACTCAATCAAGACTAGCAGGTTAGGATTTCAGCAGAATTAACTGTAAAAATTGAAGTTGGCTATAAGATCGTGCCAAAGTCTTTTAAATGATTCACTGCAAAATTGACGGAGCTACAGTCATTTCAGTCATAAATTATTACTGTATTATATTGTTACATGTGTAATATAGGAGGCTTGGGGTTCCAAACTACCTAGAAGCATACATATACTAGGGGGGTTTGGGGGGCTTACCCCCCTAGCTGAAAAGGCCAAACCCCCTCCGATCCGATCCGATCTGGCGGGGGGGTCGTACAATGTACGGCCCTACGATCAGACCTGCACGGTCCATTTCGTTACCCCTTATATCGTCATCTCGGACGTTTGCCCTTCTTTCACTGCCAAGCCACTCAAGCCATGCTGTTGGGCGCCAGGTACTAAGAGAGTGCCTGGCGTGGTGACGTCATTGTGCTTACAGCTCCCAGCGGCCGCCCGGCCGAGGAGGAGTAAACCGGTATAGGCCGTGCCGTAATGCTGGTTTCTCAGACGGCTCCTGACGTCGTTGATCTTCCCTCCAACGCGGCATGCTTTTAGGAGCGGCTTTCGGTGCAACGGCAGATCCGGTTGGTTCCCATTTTACCTACTCACTGTAACCAGTTTTCGGTGGCCTGGGTGGAGCGTTGTGCCGACGACCAACTCTTTGCAGCAAGAAACTTGCCACGCCGAGAGGATGAACCACTACAACCACTAGGGATGCAGGGGCCGCCGTGACTCAGAGGCAGCGAGCTACCCACTGAGCCACTGACGCGGCCAACCCCCCAAACCCCCCCCCCCCCGAGAGAGAGGTTGCGGGACCCCCCCCCCCCCGACCGAAAAATACAAGTACTAGTAGTGGCTCCAGTACTAACGAACTGGCTCAGAAATCACTAATTTTTAGCCTAAAATTCGCTTGAATAGCCTTTGGAAACCGAATTTGACGCTTTCGTTGCAGTTAGGCAGCACGTAGAGATGTGCACATACATGTAACGGGTTCTGCCCCCCCCCACCTGACTTAGGCTAGACCGCCCGGATGAGACCCTGAGACGTTTTTTCCGATCCCCCTTTCGTTTTCTGGCAAATAATTTTTTTGCCTGTAAAACTGCACTTTTAGCTGTATATCCTTTATGCAACCCCCTCCCTTTGGCGATGACCTGTTACATGTAACATTTTAGTACTTTCGAAAAACTCGAAAAAATGGCCAGTTTACCTTTTTCCGGCCACTGCTGTCTGTAGCAAACTAACGAATTTCTTTTAGGTGGTGGAATTTTTCGCCGCCCGTCCAGAAATCTATGAGATTTCGGTTGAACAGCCGCAGCAATTCAGCGAAAAGCTGCAATACTTGTTGACACTGAAGTTCAAGCTGACTCGCGTTTTACTAATGCTGGCGAGCCAACCTGCAATTCTGAGTCTGCCATTGAAAGAGCTGGAAGCTAAGGTAGAAACGCTGCGGAGAAGTGGTATGGCAGTGGCCAAGTTTTTGCCCCTGCATCCGGAACTGTTGACCTGCTGTAGTTTGGTTAAAATGCAAGAGTCCATTCAACTCTTTTCCTCTTTCTTCACTGGAAGAAAGGTAGTACTGTTCTTTTTGCTGTTCTGTACTGAGTACAGGGTGTGCGAAAAAAACAACCCAGCATATTTTTTACTGTAGTAACCGTAAATTTTAACCGATTTCAGTCTTCTGTGACAGTCAAAGTCAGGCACTTAACGCCGTTTATGGTACCCCAACATTCGGCCACTGTGGTGGGACGCCTACCTTCGCATTGTGGTACCACTCTGTTCAGATTTCATACCATATAAAATTATGGTAGTGGTTGGTTACCGTATATGGTACCGGCACCCATGACCATTAGTAGGGGTACCATATAATAATTATGGTACCATCACAGTCCCCGAACGTGGGGGTACTAGCCTAGGTGTCGGTACCATAAACGGCGTGAAGTGCCAGACGGCGTAGTGGAAATTCCTCCGATAGACACTCCTCCGGTGGAAATTCCTCCGGCCAGAACTCCTCTGGTTGATATTCCTCCGTGTGGAAATTCCTCCTGGTGGAAATTCCTCCGTTTTGAATTCCTCCTGATAAAAATTCCTCCGTTTTATATTCCTCCTAGTAGTGGAAATTCCTCCGAACATTATTCTTATTCCGAGGCCTTTTCTGTATCATTTTGCTTAGCATTGCACTTGATCTGTACTGTCTTTGGTCTCTGATTGACATGTTAGTTGACTGTTACTCTCCATATTAACGTGTTTATTGTCTGTCAGTCAAGATAATTGGTCAATTATCGCCTGGGGCGGACAAAGGAACCGGCCAACTTGCAGATTCTTTGTTAATGAGCTTTTTGGATCTCGTACGCGCCTGTTGGCATAATATTGCTATGGCAGAGCGGATTTTTGAATTCGACTATGATGCGGCAGGCTCAGAAAGAGAAAAGCCTCTCCTGACCTGCCGGCCGGGGTTACCGATACACTATAAAGAAACTGAATTCCGCTGCCAATCGTGTCATCTGGACCTGCGCGTCAACAAACCGGTGCAGAGGTCGCGTTTGGACCCATGGCGGAAAGCCCAGCTACGTGCTACCCCGCTCGGAGTACGTGCCTGTCCGGTTTGCCTGGAGTGAGAGCCAACAGTCAAGCGCAGAAGTTGGTCAAGGAGGTTCGGTGCAAGCCTTATCAAGCCTATTTCTTGTTTTTTGACAGTTATGCTATAAAAATGCCACTCTCTGAGATACTGTAGGCTACTCAGTGAATTATATTATTTGTACGATTAAATTCAGTTAACGGAAACGGGACCTACAGTAGGTATTGAACCCGTCTCATGGACACCGGCCGGCCTAATTTCTGTGCGCATAGAGCACGCTCTTAAATTGTTCAGCGGCAATTTTAAGCTCGCTTCCGGTAGGCGGACTAGGTAGGGGAAAAGGCTGCCGCTACCGTTGTTTGGGTATGGTATTGATAAGTATTCAAAAAAATTTCTGTGCCCCTCTATTGTGTCTGTATCTGTACTACAAAACATAAAAGACTGTGCATACGTAAACTGGTAATGACACACTGTATAAACAAGGCATTAACGTTGGAACCTTCGAGAGGAACTTAAGTTGAAAGATGGAAAATTTCAGAGGCATTTAAAGCGGAGGAATTTCAGAAGGGGGGATTTTAAACAGAGGAATTTCCAACGGGAGGAATTTAAAACGGAGGAATTTTTAACGGAGGAATTTCAGAAGGGGGAATTTAAAACGGAGGAATTTCCACAAGGAGGAATTTAAAACGGAGGAATTTCCACCAGGAGGAATCTGAAACGGAGGAATTATTTTCAGGGGAATCAAAAACGGAGGAATTCCGACCGGAGGAATGTCCACCGGAGGAACTTTTTTCGGAGAAATTTCCACCCAACCGTGCCAGACAGTGACAGGCAGATAAAATGTTGAAAAGTTTGTGAAATACTCAGCTTTAGTTCTTGTGAAATTTGCCCTCAAAGTCAGAACAGAGATTCTAGCAATGAAGAAGAGCGATTTTTCTTATTCCATTGCAGTTAATAATAAAACAGATTCCTACTGTTGAGCACTTACAAAGCTTAATAGTGCAGTAACCGAATGTTTGTGTCATCTCATCTCATCAGTTAAGTTTCGTTTTGTAAGGCCTCAGCAGTAGGAATCTGAGGCCGTATGCAGGCGGTTAGAACTAGGGCTAGATCTAGCCATTTTCTGCTTAGAACTAGAAATCGGTGCTAGCACTAAAGTAAGCGGTATGCACGCGTTTCTAGTGCTTAGTACGATCTAGTTAGAACTAGCCAAATCGTCTAGACTGCTCCGGGGCTTACTAGACAGAACTAGTTTGTTCATTTTTGTTGCTTATAGCTTACTTTGAGCGATTTTTCACCTGGCACTCAAGCACAGAGTACAGTTATAGCTACTGGTAGTCGCATACATAACTTACGCATTACTAAGCGACATTAGCTCCTATTTGGTGGCTACTGTATCTATTCCTTCTGCGCACCATCAGCTGATTTTATGCTCAGCGGATTCGAATAATATTATATCCGACTATAATTCATGTTAGTAAATTCTGGGAAATACAATACTTTCTAGCCTAGCTTTAGAAGCGGGTAATTGTCTGTTATGGTAGCAAAATCTGTTTTAGTGATAGCTGCAGAATGCCATTATCACAATTTCGGTAGTTTGGGTGCGAGATATGGGTCATGGCGCAACTTAGAGCGTATCTTAAATTAGAAGAAACGTGCCTTACTATATCGAAACCCAGTATTGCTTGGAATGTTAGCAGTGAAAATACAAGCGTTTAGTTGTAACTTCCTATACAGTTTGTTCAACATTTTTCAACTGAAGAAATGTGGCATCGACAATTTGTGCTGTACTAAAGCAAGTCTCGTAGGTGCATTTTAGTGGTCTGCAGCAAAGCGGGCCTGTTAAGCGAACCCAGGCGACAAGGATACATGGGATAAAGGCACGTACTACGCTTGCATTTCAGTTACACAGCACGCTTTTCTTACTAGAGTTAGAACTAGAATTAGTACTAACGCGAGCATACCACTAGAAACTTAGCTCTAGTTCTAGTTCTAACTAGCCCTAGTACTAGGCCAAAGTTAGTACTAACTAGCCCAAAACGCCTGCATACGGCCTCTGGTTTATTATAAACTGCACCAGGACAAGAAAAATCGCTCTTGTTTTGACAAATATCTCAAGAACTGAAGCTGAGTATGTTAGTAAAAAATTTCACAATTTATCTGCCGTTCATTCAAAAAGATTCATTCAACCCGGTTAAAATTTGCGATTGCTACGTTATAAAATCTGCTAGCTTGTTTTTCTTCGCACACCGTGTATTGTAATGTCCTAGTGACCGGTTTACTTAGTAGCACACCAGTAGTTAGCTTTCTTTTTTCTTATCTAAAGTGAAGAAATACAAAAATATTTGCTCTAATCCCTTTCTACTAATTTATCAGTTGACCTTTTCAGCTAAGTCACGTCTTGTGCAACAAGCCTGAACTTCTAACCTTGGACGCTGAATCGGTGGCCGACAAGTACGAGTACCTCTACTATGAGATGGGTCTGAGCGCAGACCAGCTTGCCAAAGACGTTAGCTGGGCCGATAAGTCGTTGGACTTCATAAAAATGAGACATGACTTGGTATCGCGCACTGGAGTTTACGTCAAGCCGCACCCCAAGAAACCGACGCTCACTACTGTATGTAACTAATTGCTTCTTTTTAAAGTAACACTTAGAGAATGTCTTGATGATTGGTGGGCATTTATGTACTTGCCCCTCCCCAGCTACAGGATTTCTTTCGCTGCCATTTCCGCACATTTTGACCAAATTGGCTGAAACTTGAAGCATAGGTGCGCCAAAATAGGGGTGATTTTGTGTAATAAAATTTGGTGGGCCAGACTTGACCCGATCCTGAGAAATTCGAGAATATGTGAAATTTGTTTACTCCAGTGCCTACAAAAATAGCGCTGAATGGAAACTTTTCTTTTTGTTGTCATTTCCGCTAACGTTCGCTAAATGCCCTGCAATTTGCAGAAACTCTTCAAAACTGGGGCATGTTTTATGTGTTAAAATTTGATGCATTGAGAATGTCAGGGTCGTCGGCACAGTTGGTGTAGTGGTTTAGGCCGCAAAGCCACTGTGCGCGACGTCGTGCGCTCATCCTCTCGGCGCGGCAAGTTTCTTGCCGCAAAGAGTTGCTCGTCGGCACAAAGCTCCACCCAGGCCACCGAAAGCTGGTGACAGCGAGTAGGTAAAATGGGAACCGACTGGATCTGCCGTTGCACTGAAGCCGCTCCAAAAAGTATGCCACGTTGGAGGAGAAGATCAACGGCGTCAGGAGTTGTCCATGGAAACCGACTAGGCCTGGGGGCCTCTCTCACACCAGGGGCGGATTAAGCGGACGTTGGGAGCCGACATAACCATGATGTCAACGCGCCAGGCACTCTCTTAGTACCTGGCGCCCAACAGCATGGCTAGAGTGGCTGGCAGTGATAGAAGGGAAACGTCCGAGATGACGAACCACGGGGTTCGCGCAATGGACCACTTAGGTCTGAGCGTAGGGCCGAAAGGTACCCCCGCACATCGGATCGGATCGGATGTCAGGGTCTTGAGAAAATAAGCATTATTCAAATGATCTGTTTTTCTGTTCAGCTCATTCAAAGAAGCAACTGTTCAGGAGCTGCTCATTATTTCAAGACTGTGTCAATCTAATGCATGAAATTTTAACACAAATATCCCCCAGTTTTGAAGAGTTTCTGCAAATTTCAGGCCACTTTGCGAACATTTGCGCAAATGACAACTAAAAGAACAGTTTTCCGTTTAGCGCTATTTTCGTAGGCATTGAAACTAACAAATCTCACATACTCAATTTCTCTGGATTGGGTCAAGCCTGGTGGACAAAATTTCCCTTATTTTCGCACCTACGTTTCAATTTTCAGTCAATTTGGTGAAAATTTTCGGAAATCGCAGCAAAAAGAAAATAAATGTTATCATTTTTGTGGCAGCCCGTAGGATCTTCGCCAAAGGGGGACCCTAGACCCGCTAGACCCCCCACTGGTTCGGACCGAAAATACAAGTACTAGCTAGCGAATTTGGCTGATGTTTACGAGAAATCGGTCTTTTAGAAGCTTGTTTAGACATTTTCTGCTTGTTTTTAGCTCTTTTTCGTTATTTGAGGATAGTCAATGTTTCAGTTGAATCCGCCGCTGAGTCGAATTCTGGCCACCGCGGACAAAGTGGTGGCTCGCGCTGTCTGCAGGATTTCTCTGGAAGAGTACCAGGTGTTCTGTCAGGACTGGGCCTGGCGCCACAACTCACAACTACTAGAAGAGGAGGACTTACTTTCTGATAGCCAAGAAGGGCAAGAAGAAAGCGATGCTGATGAGGAGGAAATTGTACAAAATTATGACGTGTTGCGGTCGGGCACTTAACTTGCTATTATTATTGGCAATATGTGCAAGTGTAACAACAGTCCCCTCTATTTGTTAGGGGGGGGGGGCAAATTTTTTGTTCGCCTTATGTCTTAATCGATGGAAAAAATTCTAAGTCCCGTTTTAGAGCTAAAATCACCCTGCTCTTTTACAGGAAATTTTTAGCAAGAACTTGTTCAGATAAGGTCTATCTGAAAAAAGGGCAACGCTGCAGTTTTTTTTGCTGTTGCATCCGTAAATCTCAATCTTTTTTGAGTGAATCTTTATTCAATGAAAGACAAGTTCATCAAAGATTGTTGAAATATTGTTAAGATATTTTGGATAGTTACTGATATACATGTAACAAGAGGTCCGGGGGGGCTCTGCCGCCACCCGACTTAGGCCAGACCCCCTCCGATTAGAGACCCTCCGGAGACGATTTTTCCGACCGCCTCCGATTTTTCTGGCAAGTAATTTTTTGAGCTAATTTTTGCGAATTTCCGTAATTTACGGTTGAAAAAATGTGTTGGGTTGCATTTTTGACGGGCGCAGTAAATGGTTTGCTTCACAGAAAAACGGCTTGAAAAAATGCTCTGGGGCGTGACCACAGTTAGAGGGGACATGTTACATGTATTCAAACATGTCTGACTGGCTGTTCATAGAAAATATAAATTTTCACACTCATAGTTGTTGTTGGTGCTGTTGTTTGGGTGGCAGCCAATGTAGTACCTATCTTCTGTCTATGCAGTCTCCTCGTTCACCGGCAGTAGGGTGTCTGTGTTTGTCAGCCGATGTCGAAGGCAGCCCGAGGCTTGGTCTACGATGAGATCGCAGTGATAACGCAGGCCATAACTGCAGAAGCTGCTGCTTCCTCTACCAGATCTACCGACCGCACTGCTAACCTTGTCCATGGTTAGTTAGTTTATTCGTAGTTTTGCTCCTTTCCTTTGTTGCAATTTGGTTGGTGTGGCCCTACATGTAGTAGGGGGTTACCCCCACCCTGACCAAAAAATACAAGTACTAGTAGTGGCTCCTTTGCTAACAAACCGAAATCACTTATTTTTAGCCTAAAATTCGCTTGAAAAGCCCTTGTAAACCGAATTTGGCGTTTCCACTGCTCATATTTAAGAGAAATCGGGGTTTTTGGAAGGCCTTTTTGTCATTTTTTGCTTGGTTTTCAGCTCTAGAACGCTATTTGACGGCTTAAAATAGCGATTTTTAGCGTCCTTGCTAGAGTGCGAACTGGTATTGGGGTGTTTTCGAGGTATTGGGTATTGGGGTTTTTACCCCCCAATACCCAATACTAATTGGGACCTGTCAAAATCGAAAAACATTGATGTTTACCTGAAAAACTATCTAGAAAAATCGGAAGGGTTGATCGATGATTAGCATACATGTAACAGCTCCGGGCCGACCTGGGGGGAGGGGGGTAGGGGGGGGGGTTTCCTCAGGTGGGGGGTCGAGGGGGGGGGTTTCGCCCAGGTGGGGGGTCCCAAATTTCAAAAAGCTCCAAAACGCCTAGAAATGCGTTTTTAGCACGTTTTTCTCAGTAAGGACGCTAAAAATCGCTATTTTACGCTGCCAAATAGCGTTTTAAAGCTAAAAACAAGCAAAAAATGACAAAAAGAGCTTACAAAAACACCGATTTTTCTTAAATATCAGCAGTGGAAACGCCAAATTCGGTTTCCAAAGGCTTTTCAAGTGAATTTTAGGCTAAAAATTAGTGATTTCTGACACAGTTTGTTAATACTGGAGCCACTACTAGTACTTGTATTTTTGGTCAGGGGGAGGGGTCCCTTAACCTGTCTCGAGGGGGGGTGAGGGGGGGGGGTTTGGCCTTTCCAGCAGGGGGGTAACCCCCCCCCCCCCAAAAAAACCCCCCCTAGTACATGTATGATGATTAGGTTTAGGAATCTGTTTTTGCTTTAATCAACTAAAAGTTATAATAGAATTTTTTATAGTGTTCCGCTTTTCTAAGTAGTACAGCAGTAATTAATTTCCCTGTTCTTATCTAAAATAAAAATTGTGCCATTTCTAACACTTTCCGGCTCGTCGAAGGTAAGAAACGCGATTGAACTATGCATTATTGAGTACTCTAATTTCTGCTACTTTTCGTTTACACTCAGAATGACTTTTAAGCGCTTTGTGAAAGGCAGTGGCATATCCAGAGAATGTAGTTGGGCACACCCCCTTTGCGGTGGAGGTAGGAAGAGAAAGTCTGTCAAAAATAAGAGAAAATAATGAATTATGTACTAAAACTGTCTATTTTATGCTCCGAATACCTTTTAAATGCGTTTTTGAGGTCTAAATTTTTAAAATTTTCTCGCCCTTGTCGGGCAGAAGCCCAACCAGGCGACTTTACACTAGTAAACCTTGTAATTTCTCTTAATTTTATGGCGGGGTTTTAAACGCTTCATAAAGGCTATTTTTGCTGAATTTTCTTGCCCTGGCCCAACAGGCACTTTCAAAATTTTTCATCTTGGTCAAAGACTCAAAGGCTATTTTTTCAAAATTTTCTCGCCCTGGTTGGGCAGTGGCTCAA
This sequence comes from Sabatieria punctata, assembly GCA_030248155.1. Taxonomy (NCBI): domain Eukaryota; kingdom Metazoa; phylum Nematoda; class Chromadorea; order Araeolaimida; family Comesomatidae; genus Sabatieria; species Sabatieria punctata. The sequence goes on from JASANB010007038.1 coordinate 85,989, forward strand.
TCAGGCCTTTTCGAAATTTTAATATCAGTGCAAAAGATACTGCCTGCATCATTGGAATGTACCTGTTCACTGAAATACAATTTTTGACCCAGCCGTGCAAGTATTGGGTATGGGGGTCTCAGGTAATGGGGTATTGGGTTTTTCAGGTATTGTTCGCACTCTAGTCCTTACTATTGTAAAAAAACGTGCTAAAAACGCATTTCCAGCCGACTTGGAGCTTTTTGAAAATTTGGACCCCCACTGGGCGTTCGCCACCATCTGAGGAAACCTCTTCCCCCATGTCGTCGCGTTTTTTTTACCTTTTTTGGCCTCCCCCCGAGGTCTCCATCCCCCCTCCGGATTTTTCCGGCCCATGTATGGGTGCCGGTACCATAATGGTAGCACTACCCTAGTTACCGGTTACATAATAATATATTATCTGGTACCGGCACCTTTGTCGGTAACTTAAACGCCGTTAAGTGCCTGACTGTAGAATAGTTTATTTTTACGTAAAAACAGCCTAAAAACCTGTTTTTTTAGTGACTGCGACTTTCTAGCTTACCATTTCCTCAGCCTCCCCCTCAAGCGCTCCTAACCCCTCAGCCTCCCCGAAGAAATTGAAAATTGTGCCCCCCTCAGCTCAAATGCTAGCCCATGTGTGCCTCCAGGCTGCCCGTCCGGAGTTTTCCTGCCCGTGTATGAGGCACGCGCACTAGGAGTACTAGAACTCGAACACCAATTTTATTAGAACAAAAAAGAAGCGAACACTATTTTTCTGCTTAGCTACAGTGGCTTAGGTCATCCGCCGAAGGGGGTTGGGGATTGAGTAAGTATTAAGTAAGGTAAAGTACTAAAATTGGCTCAAAAATTGTCAATTTAGTCTAACAGTCTGTACTGTAGCATACACGGGCCGGGGGTTCTGGGGGGGTTTGCCCACCCCCCAACTTGGGCTCGACCCCCCCAAACGAACCCACCCACCCACCTGAAGCCGACTTTTGTTCCTGACCCCACCCACCAAAATCGCCGCGACCCCCCAAACCGGCAGGCCCACCCCCAAATTTTCGGATTTTGACTACCCCCAACCCATTTTTCCGGCCCATGTATGGTCTGTAGGTAAGTAACGTTAATTCGGGCTCAAACCGCTGTTTTAGGACGAACCCGTTATATGGGCTGAGGGGGTTTGAGGGTCGGAGTCCAAGTTTAGGGGACGGGTGGTTGTGTTGTATACTGAAAAACGCTCTAAAATCGCTAATTTGGGCTCAAGTTTGGGGTGACTGATTTAAATCTGAGACTGAGCTTCAAAAAGAATTAGCAGCGCTCTGAAGCAATAGTCAGATGAGAAGTGATTGTGGTGGTAGTCATACATGGGCCGGGGGGTATACCCCTCCCCCTCAGCCGGCCATACCCCTCCCTCCCCCACCCACCCCCCCCCCCCTCCCGGAGGGAGGAAATTTTCGCTTATTTAAGGCAAAATAGGCGTTTTTTTTCTTTTTTCTGGGGGGGACCCCCCTCCCGAGGTCTCCGACCCCCCCTACCCCCTCCTCCGAATTTTTCCGGCCCATGTATAGTGGCGTGTTTTCTAGAGTTCAAGACCGAGTGCGAGGATGTATCGTCTCCCGACAGTCCTGAGTCGGGCGCCAACGAGTCCCCGGACCGACCGCAGCCTTCCAGAACCTACAGACGTGCCCACTCCTCTGACCTCAAGTGCTTCTTCTGCCCCAAACGCTTCGACACAGACCAGGAGGTACCTCTCTTCCTTTCCTATTCGCGATCCGTTCCGATGTGCGGGGACCTTACAACCCTACGATCAGACCTGCCGTATTATAGTGTTGTTTTTGTACCCCCTATTTCATACATGTAACAGGGGGTCTCGGGGTCTGCCCCCGCCCGACTTCGGCCAGACCCCACCGGATGGAGACGCCCCAGACCATTTTTCCGACCCCTCCAATTTTTCTGGCAAGTAATTTTTTGCGCAAATTTTTGCGATTTGTTGCAATTTCAGACCCAAAAATTGCCAAAGACCCTGCAAAACAGCACTTTTTAGCTGTGTTTCAGCCCAAATTAGCGATTTTTGACGATTTTTAGCCGAAAGATTGCGATATGTTTCGTTTTTTTGAGCGTTTTTTGGTGCACAACCCAACCCCCCTCCCAAAATTTGGGCTGAAACCCCCGGCCGGCGCTAGACCCCCAATCCCCCTCCCCTTCGCGGTTGACCTGTTACTTGTATGCCCTATTTATAGTACTCGGGGTACCCGAGTTACATGTCGGGTGCGGTGGGGCTTTCGCCGTCCTAGCTGGAGAGTAATCTAATCACTAATACAAAATTGGTCTACTACAAAAATTCAACTAAAAAAATATATATATATTGTACAAAAACCGAATCGGTTACTTTACTATTTTAGAACGTTTTCTTATTCTTTGTTTTTTTTGTTGTAAAAACTGAAAACTGACTTAAAAAACCGACCAATTCATCAAGTTAGGAGAATTATGAATGGAAAGTTTGCTAAAAATTGGTGTTTTAGGATAAAAAATAGCGAAATAATATGCTGATTTTTCGACTAAAAACTGAATAATTCACTGTTTAAACTATACGATATTATACGCATACATACATGGACCGCGGGCGGGGGTCCAGGGGGTTTGCCCACCCCCAACTTGGGCTCGACCTCCCTAAGGACCCCAACCATTGATGAGCCAGAAAATCCGGAGGGGGTCTGGAGACCTCGGGGGAGGGGTCCCGAAAAAAGTAAAAAAACGCCTATTTTGCCTTAAATAAGCGAAAATTTTCTCAGGTCGGAGAGGTGGGGGTATGGCCGGCCGAGGGAGGTAAACCTCCCTCACACATGGCCCATGTATGACCCCACCTACCAAAATCGCCGCGACCCCCAAACCGGACGGCCTACCCCCAAATTTTCGGGTACCGTCTACCGGTCCAATCCCTATACGTGAATCAGTCTGGACATAGTAGGTTTACTAATTTAGCTGCACGTTCACATGGAGTACTGTGAGAGCAGTAGACCGCACCAGTGCGGGGTCTGCGGTAAGCGGTTCAAGACCCGGTCCGGTCTGCAGCAGCATCATCGCATCCACACCCAAGAGCGTCCATATCCGTGCCAATACTGCGAGAAGAAGTTCACTCAGAAGTCTCACGTCGATCAACACGAAAGGATACACACTGGTCTATTCTTTTCTTTCTTGCTTAATCTCCTCACCTATACCAAGTCTGCTCTGCACTGCTAGCGATCGACCGGAATTCTGGTTCCGGTTCCGGCCGGAAATGGCAGTTCCGGTTCCGGTGCTGAAGGGTGCCGAAACTGGAACTTTTTGACTTTCTTGGACGCTCTTTTTGGAAGCAAACCTGCTAAATTGCATGCAATAACGCTAAACACTGTTAATAAATCACCTAGAAAATTTTGTTATAGGCAACAATTTTGATTGCTGTCACTACTTTTTTCTCAGAAGTGCACACAAAAGTGTCGACCATTTACTACAGCCCAAACGGTGCTTAACAATTACAGTAGTTTCAAATGGAAAATTTCAGTTGTTTCGATATTTTGTAGCAGAATTTTAAAAAACAGCGGTCTCAAAGAGATAGCACCCCTAATCTGAAAAAACGCAAAATCATCAATGGTGTAATGGGGAATGTAGGATTCTCTGAGAAATCAGTAAAGTAAAACTAAATCAATGCTTTTGGTGCTTAAACAGTATGTGTAAACACTACTTGGCCATGTAAAACAGTAATGTTTCATGGCAGTTCGACCAGTCCTCGGTAGGTCCCCGACGTACCAGGGTATGGAGACCTCGGGGGGGAGGGGTATGGCCGGCCGAGGGGGAGGGGCATACCCCACACCCCCGCCCCATGTATGCGTTACATGTATGAGAAGTGGGTTATTATTTGAGGAGAGAAGCCGTACGTGTGTATGATGTGTGGTCGGTCGTTCAGACAACGTTCACAGCAACAACAACACGAGGCCACTCATGTTAAAGAGTCGCTCTAAAACCAATTGCAATCGTCTCAGAATGAGATCTCCAGTGCTTGTGGGTCAGCCAGTCTGTCTGTCTATCTGTTCTTTGTTTCCAACAGTACCTAGTGCTGTTAACTGATTGTGTGTGTGAGAGAGAGAGATTTATTCGCAAAGGGGTATTTCTTTATTATAGTCGCTTACAAACAAGACAACCAATTGTTACGGTTGAAACCGGTTTTTTTTGTTTCTTTTACGTGTCATCTCTACGTATGTACGTATTTGATTTGGTGTCATTTAACCAGTTAACTGAAACCCAAGAAGACCTAAAATGATTTTAAGGTTGAGCATCTGTTTTTGTTTTCAGATTCTCTGTGTTCTAGATTTCCTTTATTGTGGAGGTAATATGTATTTAGAAATTGATGATCTTATGCGATTTCGTATTGCAAGGACTGTTTTAGTTTTTTGCCAGGCACTTAAACGTTTAAAAGGGGCAATCCAATAATAAATTCAATTTCCAATCGAATGAAAAGTTTTTTGGCACGATTATTATTATTATTATTATTTGTTTATGGTTTAAGGACATACGAACGTATATTTTAGCAATGCGACATACGTACTGTACATTATTTGGTTAGGGTACAAAATTTGGCAAAGATTGGAAGACGTGTTAGTGAGATACATGCAGACATGGGCAAAGGGGGGGCTGAGGGGGGTTGGCCCCCTCAGGCTCTGACCTACCCCCCTCAGCCGGCCGCTACCCATACCCCCCTCAGGAATTTTTTGGAAGAATTTTGTTTAGAAAATTATGATAAAAATATGCCTGGATCAGGTGTAAATGAGCTCAGAATAGCTTATTTTAGCTGATTTTAATGAAAAATAAGCCAAAAAACCTTGATTTTAGCAAAAAATCGGACTTTTTGGCTTACCACCCGCTCAACCCCCCTCAGGCGCTCCTACCCCCTCAGCCCCCGTCAGGTATTCAAAATTCTACCTACCCTCAGCCGAAATGCTAGCCCATGTCTGGATACATGTACGTTTAAATTTGACCTTTGACAATTCGAGTCAGTTCAGACTTCATAAGGCTGGCAGGGTAGCATTTCGGCTGAGCGGCTGGTAAATTTTCAGATTCTGAGGGGGTAGCGGCGGCTGATGGGGGTTGAGGGGATGGTAAGCCAAAAAAGTCCGATTTACGACTGAAATCAAGTTTTTTGTCTTACTTTTCGATAAAATAAGCAAGTATTCTGAGCTCATTTAACCCTAGTCAGTTATACTTTTCTCATAATTTTCTATACAAAATTCTTCCAAAAAATTCCTGACGGGGTCAACCCTCCCCTCCCTTTCTCCGTGTCTGGGCTAGGAGTTGGCCAAAACAAACTTTAAACAAATAATAATAATTGTGCCAAAAATCTTATTGGTGGGTTGAAAATTGACGGAATGGCGGCCATTCCAAGTTATTCGGAAAGCTTGAAGAAGGGCCAGGCCGTTTTTTTTTCGGACAACGCAGTATGATAGGCACCACCACTACCTTAGAAACGCCTACTGAATACGGTGTCACCAGTAACGTAAAGTGCCTGACAGATCAAAAGTCTGTTGCTAAAGTTAGAGTCTGCTAGTCGTACGCTATCCAGATACGGTTGAATCGGTGTGTCTGAGCTTCTGAGCGGCAATGTGGGTACAGTACATAGATGGTTACTGTATTTGTGTGGGTAGGTGAGGCTGTGCTGTTGATAATCGGTGTCTCACAACAACTCTACTTGTTCTCTTTCATCTTACTGTAGTCATATACTTACCGTACTTTTTTGTAGTCACCTGTAAGGTTAAGGCGCCGATTTTTACTTCTGCCATCCGGGTGGCACTACTGGCACTTTCTGAATCACTGCCAATCACTCAATTTTTGACTTTGGCTGACTGGCGAAGTGCCACCCGGTTAATACCAACCCAATCTAAATTGTGCCAACGGTAGCGGTTTTGAAAGTACCAGTAGTGCCACCTGGGTGGTAGAGGTATAAAAATCGGCCTTCACGCTTGGTTGAGTTCCGGTTAAGTGTTTGGCTGCACTGTACTGAATAAAGCGAACTGTTTTTTTAAATGCTATTCTTTTCCTGTTCAAGCAACAGCGGGCGTAATTGCTGTACCTTTTGTTATACAAGATGTGCCAAAAATCAACCCAGCAGGCTTTTTACTGTGGCAAATGCAAATCTTAACCGATTTGAATGAATCTTTTTGAATGGAAGACAAAGTTTTTGACTGATTGGTGAAGTTTTCACCAAGATCCCCTGCCTGTTTCCTGAGATATTTGCCCTCAAAGTCAAAACAGATTTTGGTGATGAACAAGAGCGATTTTTATTATTCCGTTGCACTTCATAATAAAACAGATTCCTGCAGCTAAGGGCTTACGTCACGAGCTTTACTGTGACACAGACACTTGGTTAGTTCACCAGTAAAGTCTTATTAGCCCCCAGCAGTAGGAATCTGCTTTATTATGAACTGCAACCGATCTTGTTTATTTCAAATTTGAAGGGAAATATCTCGGGAAACCTAGAAGAGTTTCTTAATGAAAATTGCACCAATCTGTCAATAATTTATTTGTCTTTCATTCAAAAAAGATTCGTTCAAATCGTTTGAGATTTGCGTCTGACGCAGTAAAAAAATCTGCTGGGTTGTTTTTTGGCATACCCTGAAGATTTGCAATCGGTACTTCCTTACTGCGTGCGCTAGCTCAAAAATGGATCTGCGAAGTTTTCTTCACTTTTCATTTCTGCTTTACCTGGCTGACGGTCACTTAACAAGGCGGCTGCTTTTTGAGCGGACAACTGCCAATTGTTTGGAAGGGTCAGAAGGCAAGCTATGTACTGCAACCAATATCTGCTGTGCTGCTAGGAAGCTTCTGCTCTTCAACAACGGTCGAAATAAGGTCACAGGTGTGTTTAGATCTCTTCAAAAATGCAGCTGAATTTAAACGCACTCTGTCCTCTACAAGAAAAACTGAATTTTCGCTGATTTGTTGTAAATGCCAAGTGTTAAAAGCCGTTTTTGCGTTAATAAACTAAAGGTTAAGAATGTCTTACTGTCCGCTTTTCTAAGTAGTACACCAGTAATTAGTGCAATTTCTCTGTTCTTATCTAAGATAAACCTTTGTGATTCAATTGAAATTTGTCATTTTTAGTGATACAGAATGTATTAGTACTGTACTCAGGGGGTGCGGGTCTGGTACACCCATTTCCGGTGGAGTAAGAACAAAAAATCGGCCGAAAAAAAGAAACACTGTCATACAGTAGATCATGTACGGACTAAAACTGTTAATTTCTGCTTACTTTACCCTCCAGAACGGCTTCTAAATGCTTTCTTAAAGGCTAATTTTTCAAAGTTTCTAGCCCTAGTTGGACAATGACCCAACCAGGCCTCTTCGAAATTTTAATTGATTTAGATTTTTGTTACGATGTTTTGCCGAAAATTGCAATTTCTGAGCGTTTTTATTTGTATCGCCAACTCCCTCGGAATTTAGGCTCAGCCCCCGGTTGGCGTTTCAATGTCTGCCATTACTATAGATACATGTATGTAGTACGTACATACAGTACATTCTACATACAAAACCGGTTTATTGTCGCTGTTTTATAGCATTTTTTCAGATTGTCTAAATCTCTCCGGCGTCTCAAATCATTCCGGAATGGTTTTCTGCTTGGAATCGGCTCGCCTGCCTTCGCCGAGCGTCAAATTCACTTTTATCCCCGGCCACGCTCTACTAATTCGACGCTTCTTGAACTCTAATCTAATGCACGTCTTTCACGACGATTTACTGCCGCTTTTGGCCACACTCAGACGTCTCTTCCGGTCCGGAAATCCGGTGGATACTGTATTTTTTGTGGACAACTACGAAAAAGGCGCCTTTTGGCAGTTCTACGAAGCTGTCTTTCGCCATTTTGGAGTTGGCTGTGCCATTTTGAAAAGTGAAGAAAACGTTTGTTTCCAAAAAGCCACCTTTGGTATGGTTAACAGTACAGTCTGGTACCAGTACGGCTTCAACACCCCGCAGGGGCCGGTCGAATCGGCGACCTTTGACCCCGAAATTGTGTTCTATTTTGCACAAGTGGTTCGAAATTTCTTTGCTCTACCACGAGAGGAAAAGAAAAAAGGAAATATTGTACTATTATCGCGTAAACAGAATCGTTTAATTTTGAACGAAAGGGAATTGATCTTGGGTTTGACTTCACTTGGCTACCCGGTTACCGTAGTTAGCCTGGAGTCCCATTCGCTTCGGGACCTGGTCGGTGCTATAAGCAAGGCCGATACTTTGATCGCTATGCATGGATCTCTGCTGATTTTGGGTCTGTTCTTGTCTGAGAACGCCACTATTCTCGAACTGTTTCCGTTCGCTATTAACCCTGACAACTATGCGCCGTACAAAACAATGGCGCGAAGATTAAAACTGCGCTACGCTTCGTGGCGAAATGAAAAAGAAGAAAATTCGAGAACGCACCCGGAATACCCACCGGAATGGGGAGGGTTGGAGGATTTGTCAGTGGAGAAGCAAAAGTTGGTCAGAAGTGAGAAGATGGTTGCACCGCATTTGTGCTGTTCTGATGTGTCGTGGTTGTACAGAATTTATCAGGATACTATTGTTGATACTGGTCAAGTGTTGGCTCTTATAAAGTCTTTCTGATTACGCCAGATGTTGGTGCAGTTTACTTTACAGTACAGCGATTTCTTCTATAAAGACGGATTCATTCCTTGCCACTATGGTGGCACTCGCAAGTGGCACTCGCACTTTCTAAATCGCGACCAACGGCGCAATTTACAATTCGGCAGACTGGTTGGTATTAACCGGATGGCACCTTGCCAGCACACCAAAGTCTAAACTGAGTGGTTGGCAGCAATTTAGAAGTGCCAGTATAATAATGGTGGCATAAGTACAGTACGTCTACAGGTTCTTAAAAAAACCGGAATTTACTTCCAGCTTTAGTTTGTGAAGACGGATCCTTTAGCTTTTGATTTCATTTGAAAGAGTGTGCAATGGCCGATCGATAGGTTGGTCGCCTGGTAAAAACAAGCCACATAGTCGGGTACTGTAACAGTGTAAATTGAGCAACTTCAGTACACTGTTTTTTCATTCTGTTTTTCAGTTTTTTGGTGTTTTACGAAGTTTTGCCGCAAATTCGAAGTGGTAAGTGTGTGCTAAGTTTCACACAAAGCTCAGTGTACCTCCAGTAACCATTATTCAAGAGCTGAATGCTATACTACTTGCAGAAGAGGCCCTAAGTAAAACCCAAGTCCACAAGTTGGAACAGCGTTTTCGAAGAGGCACACCATGTTAGTTGAAGAAAGAATGCATGGAAGTGTAGTTTGCGCTTCCATAGAGAAAACGACTCTTTACAGACGGCTAACGCGATCTGCTAACGCGCGTTAGCAAATCACATAACAAGATCGCGTTTAACGCATTAGCGATGTGCTAACGCGCCCGGGCGCCTCTCACTGCTGAGAAGTTAAACGCGATCTGCTAACGCGCGTTAGCAGATCGTCGGAAACAATCGCGTTAGCACATCGCGTTGGCCGTATGGAAAGAGTCGTTTTCCCTGTGCATCCGCTTTTTGCAGTGTTTAAGCAGAAGCGCGTTTAACGTATTAGCGATGTGCTAACGCGATCTTAAAACGCGGATCGCGTTACGATAGTTAAACGCGATGACAAGACGCAGCTAACGCGGTTACAAGACGCAGCTAACGCGATCTGCTAAGGCGCGTTAGCAGATCGCGTTAGCCGTATGGAAAGAGTCGTTTTCCCTGTGCTCTTCTTCAAGTATGTCATTCAGCTCTTGACTGATAGCTACTGGAGGTAGAGTGAGCTTTGTAGCACACATTTACCACTTCGAATTTAAGGCAAAAGCATGATAAAAACATTATAACTGAAAACAGAATGAAAAAGCAGTGTACTGGAGTTGCTCACTCTACACTGTTACAGTACCCAACTCCGTGGCTTGTTTGTGCAACGTGACCAACCAACCAATCAATCGGCCATTGCACAATGCACACTCTTTCAAATGAAACCGGAAGCTAAGGGATCCGTGTGCTCAAACTAAAGCTGGAAGTAAATTCCCGTTCTTTTAACAACCTGTTTATCTGCCTCTATCCTGAGGTCTGTAATCAACATAGTAAAGAAAGGCCATCTAGAATCCACTCAGTTTCTGTTTTGTGCAAAAATTTTCAATTCTCTTAGATCCCCGTTCGTCTCTAGCTACCGCACTTGACATAGTCTTCTTGTGGGTTTCAAAACGAAAACATCTTGTACTGTGGTAGCCAATTTGCAAAACTGACAGTGGCGTAGTTGGGCTGCTGTTTTTCCTTACAAAAGTAGGCTAAATATTGCAGGAAAGTCTAGTGGTTCTTAAATAAATAGCAGTGCATGCATTTTACTGTTTTTCGTTGATTGCCCTTCACTCCATTTCGCCTTTATCATTTTTGTCTATTTAGTCTTGCAACTGCAGCGCTTGGCGCGAAAACAATCGTGTATCATAATAGTGACGCTGCACTGTGCACATAGTTCAGCACTGTGATCAGGTTTTAGGCTTCTACATAGGTTTGGGATGAATGAACCTTAGGATGAAGTTATGTAGACTTACTTTTAGATTCAATCTTACTCTTAAAGACTTTAAAACTTAAAAGTTAATAAGGTAGGTTTCCGCTAATGGGGGTTGTGTGCCACAATTGCCGAATGTTTTCTCAGAAAACTGTAAACTGCTACCGTAGTATCTCATGTTTTCGTGTTGAAAAACCCCAAGACTATGTCAAGTACGGTAGCTAGAAACAAACGGATCTAAGAAAATCGAAAAATTTTGCACAAAACAGAAACCGAGTGGATTCTGAATGGCCTGTACATCAGGTCAGGTATCATATTCAAAATGTTGCCCCTTGAACGAAGAATTTGTTTCCGAGAAATTCCGCCAGTGCAAATGGAGTACATCTTTATCAGCCATTCTTTATCAAGCAAACCCACCAGGTGGGTGTAGACAGGTGCACAGGTCAAGGAGCGCTTTAAACTTGGCTGACAAACGATCACCTTACATCGCTCACTCAGACAGTCCAGCTAGTTCACCATGGACGACATAGTTTGGGTCCTCGATTCCAAACTTCTTGAGCCCTGTTTCCAAGCATTTGGCCTAAGCCATCAATGGCTGTCTGAAGGAACGGTTTTGAGACAGATTTTGTGTCTGGAAATCATACTTTTCGTTGGAGCCACCTTTCTTTACGTTGGAGCCAGTTCTTTTACCTATTGGCTGTTTTTCGTCCATCTGAAAGAGACCTATCACCCTGATTCGGAGAAGGAAAAACCGGCTCCAGGCCAAATTTGGGAAGAGATCGGTTACTCGATGAAGTCGCTACCTGTGATGGCGCAGTTTTTCTGGCCCTTCTTCCTGGGCCAAGTCAGAGGATATTCCAAGTTGTACACCTCGTTCTCGGAGCAGGGATGGGGCTATTTTGCATTTTGTGCCGTTTGGTTTTTGATTTGGTCCGATACTTGGATCTACTGGATACATCGGCATTCGCACGAGAGCAAGTACTTCTACAAGAACTTTCACAAAATCCATCACAGATTCAAGATTACCACGCCCTATGCATCGTTCGCTATGCACCCGATTGACGCGTTTGTGCAAGGCCTGCCTTACGTCGTTTTCCCTTACTTCTTTCCCATGCAGAAATGGTTTTATCTCTGCTCCTTTTTCTTCTTGCAGGTTAGTTGTCCAAATTTGGAAAGCTTAAAAATACTACGCCGACAATAGAAAACCAACAATCTTTTACTAAAGCAAAGCAACCGAAAATCTCAACCGATTTGAATGAATCTCTTGCTGACTGCAGCTAGATAAATTCTTGAAAGATTGGTGAATTTTTTATTAAGATACTTTCCTATGATTTTGTTAACGAACCAAGAGCGTTTTTTATTATTTCGTTGCACTTCATAATAAAGCGGATTCCTAGTGCTGAGGGCTAAACAAGACTTTACTGATGACATAGATACTGACAAAATTTTACACCAGCTTTGCAAATCCTGTATAAATAAGCCTATACCACATATATAGTTTAAACCGGCTGCCCAACTTACTGTTTCAGCTGTGGACTGTTCTTATCCACGACGGAGTTCACTTGACGCCGTTTTGGTTCATAAACGGTGCCGCCCATCACTCGTTGCATCACACCAAGTTCGATTACAATTACGGTCAATATTTGACAATCTGGGACAGATACTGTAAGACCTACCTGAACCCGTTCGCCAAGTACGACCGAAAACTGAAGCAATGGGTCAGTCCAGATACCGATTGACAGATTCTTTCTTCGTCTGATTTTGTAGGTGATACAGTTTTGTCGTGCTGTTGATGTAAAATTCATGTCAATTGACTATTCATTACGGTAACCTCTTGTTTGAACTAAGCGCGCTTTTTCTTTGATGTGCGGCACGTATTGCAAACGTGATTACGGTAGCAAAAAGAGTTGCGTAAAACTGCGCAATAATATTGATGGATGTGGCCTACCCACGCACGCGACGTTTATTAACGTTTTCCCTGGACGAAACAGCCATAAGAAATAGCGGCGTTACAGTTCTATAATAAAAATAGAAGTGTGGACCAAAATAGGCCTATAAATTTCTAGCAAGATGACGACCGTTCGTGCCGGTGGTCTGATTGTGTATCGCGTGGTTGATGAGGGGTTCCAGTACCTCTTACTTCAAGCGTCTGAAGGACTTCACCACTGGACTCCTCCGAAAGGACGTCTGGACCCCGGAGAGGACGAAAAAACGGCGGCCGTACGCGAAACTCACGAAGAGGCAGGTTTGAACGAAGGCTGTTTGAAGATAGAGGAAGATTTCTGCAACGTTCAAAGCTACCAGACGCGTAACAAACCGAAAACCGTCAGCTATTGGCTGGCCAGATTGACCGACCAAAACGCTAAAGTGGTCTTGTCTCACGAACATCAGGACTACCGATGGTGTCGGCTGGAAGAGGCCTGTCGTTTGGTGGCTCAGTTTAAAAATATGGTCGCTATGTTGCAACAAGCCGAAGAGTTTTTGACCAAGAAAAAATAGGAGATGTGGACTTTATTTATTAATTGATTGATTTGATATTTTATCTGTTGTTTTATTGAAAAGTTGGAGCCGTCGACTTTGATATTATTACTTGATTGATGTTATTGATCTGTTTTATACTCAAAAGTAGGAGTTCTGATGGTGTGGACATTATTTGTTGCTTGATTGATGTGATATTGATCTGTTTTACTCGCAGAATTGTGCACAGATAAAACTGATGAAAAGAAGTCAACTGTAAAAAACCTGTCTCTGCCATAGTTGTTGTTTATGTTTATTTAAGGTAAAGCGTATTCTACTTACGCTTGTAATCTCTGAAAAGAGGGTAGTTTGAATCCAAATCCATTTCAAATTAACAGAACATGAGCTACCGTATAAAAGAGGCTCGAGGCCGGTCTTCGTGAAATTAAGAATAGCCGCCGTATAAAAGACGCTATTTTCCGCCATTGTTTTTTCGGAGTAAAAAAATTAAACGACGAAGATCGCGAACATAACAAATGCAAAAGAACAAGCAGAATAGGTATTTTAGGAAGGCGACATATTACCATAGGAATCCAATGAAGCTTAGCTGCTCCTATTACTCCTATCCCACTCCTTTCTCTCTCCTACTCTGCACTAGAGATGTGCACGGGCACCTTTTTTCCGGCCCGGCCCGGCCCGGCGGGCCGATCAGGTGAGGCATGCCCGGCCCGCCAACCCGACGGGCATCAAAATCGGGCCCGGCCCGGCCCGGGGGGGGCCTGAAAATGGTGCCCGGCCCTGTCCGGCCCGTTAATTTTGCTTTGTCTTATTAATTTTTTGAAAATTTGGCGTGAATTTTCAGATTAAAAGCTAAATTTCATGTTAAGCGTTGGAAATTGGCATTCTAAAAAAGCGAATTTCAAATTTATGCTTGCTTTTAATTAGAGTGCGAACTGGTATTGGGTTGTTTTCCAGGAATTGGATATTGGGGTTTTTTGTCATTGATAATGATACACAATGTACTAATACCATACAATGTACAGTACATTACAAATCCAGGGCAGTGGGGGTGGTTGACACCTTTTTTAAAGCCAGATGCAGAAGCTCAATCCTATAAATCAAAGTGTGCACTTGAATCTAAGCCTGAGCTCCAAATTGAGGCTTAAAATCAGGTTGGCCGGCAGGTGGGGTAAAGGCTTGTGTACGAACGGCATCACGGCTGAAATTACGGTAGAACGGCGCGTATTTTGAATTCATTTGGGGCAATGCTAAGCTAATCAAGGTGTTCTTTTTTTGTATTCTGCTGTTCTTTATATGTACATGCCCGACGGGCATCAAAATCGGGCCCGGCCCGGGCCGGGGGGCCTGAAAATGGTGCCCGGCCGGGCCCGGCCCGTCCAAAATCGTTGACGGGCATGCCCGGCCCGGGCACATCTCTACTCTGCACTGCGTCCGCCAACCGAAGTGAAGAAACGAATAAAAATAATAAAAAGAAGAGTTGTTAGCCAGCTTAGCCCCTTCCAAGTACAAGTTTTCAAAGAAATTTGCAAAACTATTTAAACAATTTAGCCCCTTCCAAGTACAAAATGACTTTTTTTGACTGCGTGTATTATGCGAATGCAATGATTCCTTCCTCAACCAGCTCATTCCTCTGATTGAATCTGATAAAAAATATTTTTCTTTATTTTCCCCTCCCTCCAGCGTTGAGCGTTGCGTAAAATCAGCGGCGTAGTTTACGTAGCATACAGGTGTCTTATATTCCGCGTCGAGACAGCAATCCTAGTTCAAATTGTATGTCCCACCACCAGATGATCAAAGACAGAGTGACGTTCAGAGATTACAAGCTATGCGCACATGGGCTGTACGTACATAGTTATGTAAAATTATCGAATTTGCATTTCAGTTCAATTGCAATTAAATTGTGATCTAATTTTTAATGAATTGAATTGAAATTAAAAATGGTACAGCTATGCAAATTTATATTGCGATTTAATTATTTTTTACATAACTAGTTTATTTATGGTTCGGTTCGATACTGGTCTTATACATGTAACACTATCCCCTGCCTGACTTAGGACATACCCGCGATCGGGACCCCCAGACGATTTTTCCGACCCCGCCCCCGATTTTTCTGCAAGCAAAATTTTCCAATTTTTTAGAATTTCAGACACTAAAATTGCTAGAATCGCCTGTAACTTTACAATCGCCTTTTAGCTGTATTTCAGCCCAAATTAGCGATTTTTGAGTGTTTTTAGTAACCACCCTACCCAGCCCCTCTACTAGAATTTGGGCTCAGACCCCCGGCCGGCGCCAGACCCCAACCCCCTGCCCGATCGATGGTGACCTGTTATATGTATGGATGACTAGTCTAAATTTAAAACCCGTAGGTACAGACAGCCATTTTTGCTTAATGATGATAATAAAATGGTATGTTTTGAAAACTCGGCGATTTTTCTACTTAAGACCAGGGATGCCTACCAAATTCAAACTTTGAATTTGATATGGTATGGTATAGTATAAAGTTGGCGATTTGAATTCGATATGGTAATGTATAGTACTAGCTAATTCAGTTTGAATTTGGTTGGTATGATTTTGGTATGAATTTTGTACAGTAGTGGTAGTTTGCTGTGATAATGTCATAGAAGCCTTTGGAAATTATGCTCAATCCACCTTTCTTGAGTTTTTTAGAATCAAAACATGCAGAAAGGATTGGGAATATATTTTGACGCATTTGAAAAGTGTTATAAATATAGCCAACAAGCTACAGTAGTCCTAAAATGAAAACCTTACCACAGTTATAATTCTAGTACTAAAATTCGCTGGTAAAGGCGTTTGATTTTGATATGGTATGGTATAGTACAGAAGGAGCTGTTTTGAATTTGGTTTGGTATGGTACTAGTACTAAATTCAAAGATTGATATTAGCTGTTTGTCTCACGGGGTGGCCAGATATGGCCACCCCCCATATTCTACAAATCCATATCATAATCATATTTTTCGCAGTCATATTATTAAAATATGAGTGCGGCTCGCAAATAATATGATATGATATTATATTTGATATTTGGCCGTTGCGTCGCTTGCATACCGGCACTGCGCTCCGACGTTTAAGAGGGAATAGGAAATAAACAAGAAGACAGTAGGATGAGTCAGTAGAACATTGACCGGTTTGGACCTGGATTTAGCAATTGCCTGTTGGTTTGGACCTCCGTTTGCTTATTAATAGGGATACAATACAAGGTAGCTAGAAATTATAGCCTTTCGTCCATGCCTAGACTTCTTTCATCCTCCTCGGCCGCTTCAAATAGAGATTTGCCTCCAGCCGTTTGTCAACAAGGGATTATTAGCTAAACAGCTCTCAAGTCTCAGCTGGCTTTTTGGTCAATTTGCCCCAAATGTCGGGGCTTCCAAAAATTAGTATACTATATTAGTTAGTAGTATAAACTATAAAAGTTTGCGGCTATATTATAAAATGTTGTGGCTAAACTATAAAAGTTTGTTGCTAAAATATAAAAGTTTGTGGCTAAAATATAAAAGGTTGTGGCTAAAATATAAAAGTTTGTGGCTAAGATATAAAAGGTTGTGGCTAAACTATAAAAGTTTGTGGCTAAAATATAAAAGGTTGTGGCTAAAATATAAAAGTTTGTGGCTAAAATATAAAACGTTGTGGCTAAAATATAAAAGTTTCTGGCTAAGATATAAAAGCTTGTGGCTAAAATATTGAACTAATCTATTCAGATATCATCTAACTTTGAACATACGTAGCTAGCACATAAACAATTTGCCCGCCCGTGTGTCAAGGCCGCCAGATTGCTCCACTAGTGTACGTAATTAAGACAGTGTCCATTGTCTGACCCCTGCCCTGCCTGTCTCACACGCAGGCAGGTTTAATTACACTTCAGGCCAGCTCAGCTGATCGCAGGTGGAAAGAGAGACGGACAAACGGCCTACCCTGCCCTTTGGGCGATATGACTAGAGCGCGTAATCTGAGACAGCATGCAGTAATTGGTTGTGAATGGGCTGATGTGTGAAACAATAATGTAGAAGTCAAAAATAAGTCCATCAGGCGCTACTAGCCTGTCTAGACAAATAAGAAGGCTGCTCGCTCTAAAAAAAGCTTGTCTAGTTATTGTTCGATTTACAAATTCATATTATTTAGCGAATATGAATATGACTTTTCGCAAATAATATTGGTACATCATATTTCCTGTAATATGCATATTATTTTGAGGCCTTGAGATAATATGAAATATAATATGATCATATCTCATATCATATTATTACCGTGAGACAAACAGTTAGTACTAGTACAATTTTGGTATGGTAGGCAAAGGCATCCCTGCTTAAGACAGTGTGTGTGTAGACTGCTAAAAAACCACCAGAGAATTTGCGTCCAGCTCAGCTGGTTACTGTAAGCATTGAAGCTTCATTTTTCACTGGAATTCGATCCCTGTCTCTGTCAGTGTTCTGTGTAGGCGACCGACCAGCTTAGGTTGCGGGAGTCAGGCGGCACTATTAGTGCTTTTCTATTAGCTCTCTAAATCGACTCTTATGGTCTGTTTTAGGCTTCTGCACGTTTCTTCTCTGGCTCTCGGCTTTTTCTGCCATCAAGGCGGGGCACCTGAAAAATTATCTGAGACACATCGCACCCCAGGCCTTCTTAGACGCGTATTATTAGCCAACAACAGTGTCTGGGCTGGTTTGTGTGTGTCTGCTGTGTCCCCGACCGATGGAGAAGAAACGGAAAGGACTTTTTTCGTTCCTGAGGAGGTATGTAAAAATGAAACGGAAACTGGAGGTTAGTGTGGGTTTGTTTGTAATATCCAATTACACACAAATTTGTATAGATATACAAATGTTTTGGATATACATATACGCTATTTAAATTTAGTTTGCATATGCATATTCCAAAAATAATACATATGTATATGTATTCCACGGTACAGTACATAACAATGATGAAAGGCAAATATACTGTTTCAGCTTGGATAGAAGGTTTTTTGTTAGGGGGTCGTCTACTAAACCTAGCACATAGGTTTTCGGTCTAGTACGCTTAGTACCTGTGTATTTCATTTTCTGTGCGCGAGCTATAAGCCAGCCAATGCGTTTGCCGACAAGTAATTCAATTTGAGTCCGGCAAAAATGTCTCGCTAACACGCAGAGGTCGATTGTGTAAGCAGAGCAGTGAGTGACGTGCTCAGAGCCAGAAGACAAAACTCCCTCCTGCCTTACCTACTTCTCCCTAATATAATTGCCCAAGCCGCAGGTGAAACTGCTGCTGCAGTATACTCGCTCTTGTCTGTGTATCTTATAATTTAAAACTCTAGAATGTTAGTCGTCCCGGGCACCGACAGGAGATGTCGCTCCGGTTCCCCTCAGCATAAGTAAGTACTGTTGTTTTACTATTCACCATATTTACTACAAATTCAGCCGGTTAATCTGATTTTTATGTTTGTTATACTACCAAGCAGCTCCGATTTTACTAATTTTTTGTTTTACTACTTTTGCTTATATTTAACTACGATCTCTTACTAGTCATAATGTTGAATTTTGACTATCGATGAAACTTTTAGATCCCGTGGGGGCGAGGGACAATATTGCGTGTAAGCACGCTGCTGATGGGAGCAATCACTTAGATCGTGGTCAATTATTTATCAATTAATGGACCGGCTCAGCAAGCCACGGAAGCTTGAAATTACTCGTCCAATTTCCGTTTTTTTTAAAACAGCTCGTATTAACGCTTTGTGCCCAGTTCCGACTTTTCCGACTTACTACTTTTTTTGCTGTATTAGAATAGTTAAGCTTGAACCTAGACCTGAACCTGAACCTAAGCCTAAGCCTAAGCTTCTACCTAAGCCTAAGCCTAATCTTTCGGATTAGGCATTGTTATGTAAACTGTTGTTGTGTGTTGTACCAGAGTCCTGTCTGTATAAAAGAGAGTGAATGGTATGTATAAAGTCGGAACTGGGAACATGCCCATATAGCACACCTGTGTAGGTAAACGATTGCTTGCCCCACAGTATGTTTTCATATAGTGTGTAGACTATATTTTTCCTCACAGAGGCGGAGTGGAAGAACTTATGCCAGCCAGGTTGGGTTCCGGGGCTTCGTTCGCTCAAGGAAGGGGTCCAAAAATTAAAAAAGCTGCAAAAGCATGGAAACGCTTTTTTACTTTTTAGCCCGTTATTACCTTACCTTACCGTATAGTGCTGTTTATAGTACCTGGGTATTAGGGGGCGTGCAAAAATTACGTAATGGCAAGAGGGGGGAGGGGGGGTTCGCCAAAAGATTACTAATCATTACGGTGGGGGGAGGGGGGGTTGACGACTTCATTACGTAATTTTTTTAATGTGCAGAAATCACTAAGTGGTCATAATTTTAATTGTTTTTACATACACTACATGTACATGTAGTCTCGATTTGAAGCCATTGGGCTTACATTTTCTCAATTTCACTTAGATGGACGCTTAGATTAGAGAATAGCTATGTTTAAAGTCAAGGATTTCCAATTTTTCAAATGCTAAATGGCAACAGTGACTTTTGACATATGTGTGATAAGAGTTTATAAGGGTATACCACTTATCGACTCGATCTTTTACAGGGTTCATGCGGCTTTTTCAGAGCAAAATTTCCTGACCAAAGTCAAATTTCCCTGTCCGATCAGAGTGAGAACATTCTAACAAGGGTGAGAAGTTTTTAAAAATTGGCTCTGAAAATCGCATTTTTAAACGGTATTCTGAGGGTAAAATTTACAGTTGTATTAGCTGTGGAAAGTCAAAAGTCCCATTTTCAAAAGGGTGGCGAGAGATGATTCTATTGCTATCAATTTTTTCCCTGACCGGACACCAAATTCCCTGAATTTTCCCTGAAATTTTTAAAATTCCTTGACTTTGCATGACTCCCTGACTTTTCGGTCCCGCACGAACTCTTTTTTATGACCATCGACCATCAGTCAAGTGATATGGCAGCGCAGCCCTAAAATCAATGATAAAGCACTTTGGTTTCAACTTTAACAAAAAGCCACCCAATGATGGCTTCTATGTAAAACTAAGACTATGCGTACATGTATGTAGTTGTAGCTCATGAATAAAGAAAACGAAGAAAATTATCAATTGTTACTGTATACAGATGTTATTTGATCAAAAACGTCATTTTACATGGAAATGAACTCAAAAATTTGGGCTCTATCGCTTCAAAAAATTGAAATTTCGGGGGGGGGGGGTAGCCAAATTATTACGTAATTAGGGGAGGGGGGTCAGAAAATTATTACGGGGGATTATCCGGGGGGGAGGGGGGTCCGAAAATAGGCAAAAATACCATTACGTAATTTTTGCACGCCCCCTTACTATATATGGCACTTAGGGTTTTCCGAAAATAAAATTGAATCCATTTCTAGTATCCACCCGGGTACTATATGGCATTCTGCAAAATCTGCTCCTGTAGAAACTAACAATAGTATGTGAAGTAATTTGTTTAAATTACGGCCTAAATGTAAAAGATATAGGTTCTTTGCGTACATCAGACCCTCTATGTTTGCATTATCTACTGTTTTTCTTCATGCAAACAAGGTTTACCACCAACCAACAAGACGGTTCTTCAAAATGAGTGTATAACACTTTAGATAGTTTGTGCAATTTAAAGATCCTCTCGGTTTTTTTAGAGGCAAAGGCATAGACAAATTTTATTGGTAATTTTTTTTACAAAATTAGACCGTCAGCAGAGGAAAACGTCAGTAAGCTTTTATTCCAAGAAACTGGTTGGGCAATTGTTTCAGCAAGAAACTGGTTGTACAATTGTTTCAGATGCAGCTTTCTCTTTCCAACAAGTCTTGCAGACAGTAAGCTCTTCAGATACTCAGAGAATTCTCTTGCTGCCGTGTACTGTGCTTTGCATGGTGTAGGCTTTCCAGGAGAATAAATTGTACTGTACTGTACAAATTCTTTCTGACAGAAAGAAAACGCTTTGTGTACCTTATTAAAAAAGTAGTTTTCTCAATCAAGCAATTCTAAAGCAGACCTGCCAAAAAAGCAGTTTTCCTTTCAAGAAATCTTGACACTCTGGGCAAATCATTGAAAAACAGCAATTTTCCTTTTCAAAGAATTCTGACACTCTTCAGGCAAATCGTTCAAAACCAGAAGTTTCGCCTTCCATTCCAAAGAATTCTGGCATTCTTTAAGCAAATCTTTAAGAAGCAAGCAGCTTTCCCTTCCAAAGAATTCTGACTCTCTTTTTATGCAAATCCTTTGAAACGCCAGTTTACTGTTTCAAAAATGTTGACACTGATTTGGCAAATCCTGCAAAAAATCAATTTTCCCTCAATCGAAATGATTCTGACGCTCTTTACTCTTTCCAGAGAGAGAAGTGCTAATGACGGTAATTGTTTAAAGGCGCGGACCGATGTTTTCAGCTGGCAGGCCGGTCGGTCGGTTAATAGAGCTTACTAAAATTGGCATCGTCCAGGACAACAAACTCTAATTGCTATAGGAGGGCTTAGTGCGGTGTCCTAAAATAGAAGTGAGTGATAGGCGGCTGCCGGGTGGGTGGTCCTCGACGGTTGTCAATTACTTACGTCCGTAGTAATTATACTGCGGCAGTGATAATAGCTCAACCGTGCTCGGAGACGCCCATTAAACTTGACCGAGAAGCCTGCAGTTGGCTAGGCTCCGGCGCTATCCGATATGTTCATCATAAACCGTGCTGTTCGTAGGAGGCGTCTCCTACAGTCCATGGACGAGCCAGTCGCTACTACTGACTGCTACCGCGCCGTCTCGGAAGAGAGGGAGACCAGACGCAGATCGCAGCCTCAGCTCGACACCGAAACTGTGAGCTTTTAGGTTTCAAGATTAGAGTAAAGTCGGTCGGTCGGTCGGTCGGTCTTCTGTCCAACCAGGGCGAGAAATTTTTGAAAAATTAGCCTTCAAAAACGCATTTGGAACGCATTTTGGGCATAAAATAGCAAAATAGACAAGTGTAGATCTTCATTCTTTCATTTCTCTTGTTCTTCCCTAATTTTTCAATCCTACCTTCGCCGCAAAAGGGTGTACCCATCCTACACCGCCTGGGTGCGCCACTGTTCGTATGTCTATGATGTCATTGATTCTACTTGACTGCTATCCTATATTTCTACAGCGCAAATATGGATTAGTGTGAGAGCAAAAGAAATTAGTGAAGTACGTAATACCTACGTAATCTAAAGATTGATTAGTGGGCACGCACGTTGTAATATTGAATTGAGACTTGTAGCTTTCAGAGCACCAAAGTTCATCCGGAACTTCGTCAGTTGTACAAACGACTAACTGTGAACGAAAGACGTGCATTGAGAGTGACTTGGAGTCGATTAAAGGTATGTACGAAATGCCACTTCTTGATCACAGAACAAATTTTAGGTGAAGCAGTTCAGCCACTGAAATATAAAGAAATATAAGTCTCCTTGAATACACTAATTTCCATTATCAAAAGGCATTAACGATTTCTAAGCCAGTTTTCTTTGTAGTACTGGTGCCGGTACTAATGGTACTTGCATGTTCGCGGTACATTGTATATTGTGTGAGCGGGCGTAGGGGTTGACCTTTCCATCTAAGGGTTAACCCTTATGTGTGTAGAGTTACAGGGTCCTGCCGGTAGCCACCGTGGAGCAATCCAGGTTCTAACGTCGGTGTTGGAGAAAACAATCGAAAAGCAGCCAGAAACCAAAAAGCTCTTCTTCCAAGCTGCATTTATCGAAGGAATGAACAACAAAAATCACTCCATCCCAACCATGGCCGACCACGCTCGCTATCTCGCCACATTTCTAGACAATATCGTCTGTTTCCTCAACAAACAACCAGTCAAAGATGATCTACACGGACCATGCTTCGTAGGTAAAAACTATACTCGATTTTACTTTACACAATCTTCCCGAATCGAGCTTCTTCAGGAGAAGCTCACGCCTTTCTAAAGAACTATGGGCTAAACGCCAAGATCTGGGACCTGTTTGGGCAAAACTTCGCTGACGCGATCGCCTGTCAGGACTGCGTAAAGGTCTACCCTCACGGCCAGAAAGCCTGGAACATTCTCATAGCCTGTCTAACTGATCGAATGCGCGCCAGCTTCGAACTGAAACCGGCCACTAAACGCAGACCTTCAATGATCGTTGAACAGATAGAAGAATTCGGTTCGTTCCTTTTTCTGCATTTTTTAAATATTTTTTACACATTTTGCATTATTTGTTCAATTTTGCATGTTTTGCAAAGTTTTATCAAGTATGCACATTTTACATATTTTTCTCAATTTTGCACATTTTTCATATTTTTCTCAGTTTTGCACGTTTTACCTAATTTTGCACATTTCCTGATTACAGTCGATCGTCGACCGCGTTGCAACACCAGTTCAAACACGCCGCTTCCATCGCCAACTCCGGAGCAGCGACTGGATGTCGGAGTGGACTTCGACCTAGAATCGGGTTTCCACAAACTCAGCACGCATTCGATGGGTCTGTCACCGGGCGGCAGCCCTCAGAGCGCGCGCAGCAACAGTCAACGACGACAGAGTCCACGCAAACGAAGCAGGCGATGCTCAGTGCCTGTCAATTATAGCGGCTCACATGGGTGATGCTTCGATTTTTGAGGGCCTACAAAGTGCAGCTGTTCAGATTGAAGCAGGTCAAGTTCTCAGTTGAAGTCGGCTTTGGAGTTGTTTGTAAACGAAAACGTTAAAACATTCGAAACCACTCCAACGTGACATATTCGATTTTTGTGGCCTATGCTCCTCTGCGTCTGAATGTTGCTGTTTATCGATAACCTATGCCACTGTAGTGCAGTGGAAATCAGAAAATCTGTGCTTGTAATTTTTTTCAATCTTGTGAATAAGTTTACTATGAGTGTGAATAGGGTCGATTCGACGATTTTTTACATAGAAGTGTTATTTATTGGTAGGGGCCTAGTCTGCCTAAACATGTACGTGTTTTTGCTCATACCGGCTTTTTTACTTCTGTATAACAACGTACATAATATATTTTGAGTTCAGTGCGGCTGCTTTATTTTTTGGCTTCCAGGGCGTAGTTTGTTCTCTTTGGCTATACTGCAAGTAAACGTTATGGAATGGACCTTAAACTAATGTTTAGCTTAAAAACGGTGCGCAAATGTGAAGATTATTTCTATGACAAGACGTTGATGTAACAGGGGGCTCCGGTTCTGCGGGTCTGCCCTCTCCAAACTTAGGCCAGCCAGACCCGGTCCTAGACGATTTTTGCGATCCTCCAATCCGATTTTCTGGCAAGTAATTTTTTCGCAGAGTTTTACATTCAGAGACTGAAGTTGCTAAATTCGCCTATAAAAGAGCAGTTTTTAACTGTATTTTTGCCCAACTTAGCGATTTTTATCCCAAAAATTGCTGTTTCTGAGCGATTTTATACCTATCGTCCGTCCCACTAGAAGCTGGACTCAGACCCCCAGGCCGGCTCCGAATCCCCAACTTCTCTCCCCCTACGGCGGATGACTAATTACATGTATGTTCTGTAATGTACACAGAATCGTTGCACATTGAATAGGCTCGATAATTTCAGAATTCTCACAATCTTTTAGAGCTTCTAGAAGCTGAATGTCATTCAGCATTCTGACATATTTTTTTAGAAATCTTTGATGTTGAATTTTAGCAGTCTGACATCTTTCAGAGCTTCTAGAGGCTGAATTTCAACCAGGGATGGATATTTGTCGGAAAAAAACTCGGCCTGTTTTTTTTTTCAATTTTTTTCGTTTTTTTCCTAAATCGCGGAAAAACTCCAGCCCAACTTCTGAGTATCCTAGACCGGTTTTATGACCGGTTCTGATGAATCTAACGCTTTCTAGCGCCTTCCTCAGTCTTTTTAGACCAGAAATACACGTGTTACATAGAAACACGAAACAGGAATCAAACAGTGCCTGACAGGCCCCATCAATAAACGCTATATGCAGATTTTCTTACAGCAGTTTGCATGTTTGTTTTCTCATGTCAAATTTGGTCTTTTCTGTTGTTTTTCTAACAGTTTTGAGTCAGAATGGCCTATTATACATCACATTGCAAAAAATTTCAATAGAAAAATGACATAAATTAGCTATTTATGATTTATGTTTTTTTTCCCACCATTAGGAAAAAACCGGTTTTTTTCGAAAAAAAACGAAAGAAACCCCAAAAGAAAACACACCTCACATCCCTGATTTCGGCATTCTGTGCTGACATCGTTATTACAAAACAAAATATTCTTCAAGCAAAAATTTAGTGGTGTCTGACAATGACAACTGCAGAATTACTAGGTTCTGAATTTTTCTAAAAGTTTTCTTCATTTTTTCACACTGTTTGATTTTTCTACACGTTCATTCTACAGCAGAAAAATACTCATATAATACCGCGTATCCACTCAATATTACCAAATTTTCTACAATTACCCCAACGCACAAATAAAGTTTCAGCAGCCACAAAATGTGCCCAAATTAGGGGCAAAACCAAAATCTGGTAACATTGAAACAAAAGTCAACAACAAATGGTACAGCATAGAGTATATTACAATAGAGGTAGAGTATAATCAAGTTTCATTAGTATAAACGTTATTGTTATGAAGGGGTTCGTACTTTCTTGGGTTGAACGGCACCATTCGCTTCCAAATTAGTAGCCAGGGTAGTATGCCGATTATTAAAAGCACCGCTTCTATACCCCAGATCGACTGCGGACCCCACTTGGTGAATGCAAACCTAAAATTTTTCGCTTACTCTACAAAGTGCCCAACAATCACAGCACAACCCCATCCCCTGAGCAAACTACGTAAGCATGACACCAAGAAATAAAAGTACCGATAAGTAGAACATTATAATGTGGGTTTATTTATACTCGCAAGCTCAATATTGAGTGTTCTCCCCATACATGTAACAGGGGGGGGTCTGGGGGGGTCTGGGGGGTCTGCCCCCCACCCGAAATAGGCCAGACCCCCCGGATGGGGACCCCCCCCGAGACGATTTCACCGACCCCCCCTCCGATTTTTCTGGCAAGTAAATTTTCGAGCAAATTTTTGCAATTTTTTACAATTTCACGCAGAAAAATTGCCAAAATCGCCTGCAAAACAGCACTTTTTAGCTGTATTTCAGCCCAAATTAGCGATTTTTGGCAATTTTTAGCCGAAAAATTGCGATTTTTTCGATTTTTGAGCGTTTTTTAGTGCCCACCCCCTCCCCCAAAATTTTGGCTCAGACCCCCCCCGGCCGGCGCCAGACCCCCCCAACCCCCCCTCCCCCCATCGGCGGATGACCTGTTACATGTATGGTTCTCCCTGTTAGCTTTACGAACAGTTTATAGATAAAAAGGCACATTTGTCTTCCTATTTTGCTCATCTTCAAGCTGTTCGTGGCGCCAATAGATAGAAGGCAACACTCAGTGCAGTAGCGTACCCAGGGGCGTAAGGTGGGTAAACGGCCTTTGCGGATAAATAAAGGTATAAGGATAAATAAAGATAGCATAGAAAAAGGTGGTATCAGTTGTTTAACTTCAGGGCAGCTTTTAGACTTATCTGGCAAATTATATGTACGCTGTGCTGAAATAAACTTTCCGTTTTATTCACGCTAAATTTTTTCGAGTGTACGTACTGCAAATAAATCGGAACAACCGCATTTTTTGGTTAGCTGAAACTAATCCAAGTGTGGATTAAACGCTTTCTGTCACCTGCTATCCGCTATCAATTCTCAGAATAGCTAATTGGTGCTTATATTTTTTCGATCGTTCTTAGTTTAGTTAACTCGGGATAGGGAGATGCTATAATTGTTTGGCAGCCAGTACGCAAAAATAGATTTGCTTAGAAAGCCACTTACATCATTACAATTGGACCCAGTGTACGCGCCGCGCTGCCAGATAATAACAGAAATCCTTGCATTGTACCCTGAAAACAATAATAAAAAAGAAAAATAGGAATGCATTGTACCGATGTACGGTCCGTACAGTACAGCTTTGCAGTACAGTACTTACCTGTCTTCTGGGTCCAAGAATCTTTGAGAACAACGTAGCCACAGGTGCGTTGACGATGGGAAAGCCGATTCCCACGAAGATTACGTAGCTAATGCAAAATAGCAGAATAGGAACTACAGTAGTCCTTTCACACCACGTCATCTCGGGAGTACACACCACCTGAGAACTGGCACTCAGAGATTCAAGTCCCGTCGTTGTTTGGTTGGCTTCCAGTGCTGAGACTGGAATAACTGGTTTAGACCAAACGTTAGTTTTATTACAATACCAAAATTTACGTATTTACGTTTGACTATGACTATGACAACCTACTGTCCGTTTGAGTACAATACCAGAGTAGGCAAATTTGACTATATCGTAGTCAAACCATTTAACTACTACAACCACTGGTTTGACTACTTTTTGAAACAGAGCCAAAATGACATTTTCAGTGATTTATCATGTTTCTGTTACTATGCCTCAGCCTGAAATGGGTGTGATTCCATCAATAAATCATTCACTTTGAAATAAACAGTGGTTGGGCGCTAAAACATACGGCAGAATTGTGCTTTTCACTCCAAAATCTTCATTGTAAACCAAAAACAGCATTCTGTGCAAAAAACGCCGTAAAATAGAATAAAACGCCCTTTGTGTTTAAAGCCAATTCTTGAGGTTTCTTCAATCAAAAAGTGTACATTTTCTACTGTATGACATAATTTTAATCTTGGACCTGTGGAACTTGAATCAGGCAAGATTCACTGACTGATGCTTCATTGTTTGAGAATTTTAGAGAAAAACGTTGTTTGATGTTCTACAGTGTTTAAAAATGTATCAAATTTGTCAAATATTTTGTTGCCAACAGCGAAAAGTGGTAAAATATGCCCGAAAAGCTTGCTTGTTTCACAATTTTAGAGAAAACTTTGTTTGGAGTTCTATAGTGCTTAAAAATGTTTCAAGTTTGTCATATACAGGGTGTCTCAAAAAAATGATCACATTTCGTTTTACTGCCATTTCCGTAAATTTTGACCAAATAGGCTGAAATTTGAACCATAGGTGCCAAAAGTCGGGCAATTTTATGTGTTAAAGTTTGGTGCACTAGGCTTGACTCAATCCCGAGAAATTTAAAAAAAAGTGAAATTTGGTAATTTCAATTGTGAAAGTCGGTCACCGAAAAATGGAAACATTTCCTTTTCCTGTATCTTTTCTAATTTTTGACGGAATTGGATGAAATTTGGAGTGTAAACGCAGAAGTTCAGGGTAATTCGTGTGTAAAAAGTTGACGCATGAACTCCAACGCTATCGTTAGAGCTTAGGCGATAATGTAATGTAACGTTTTTTCGGTGACCGGCTTTTGGTATTGAAATTACCAAATTTCACTTTTTTTGAAATTTCTCGAGAATTGGTCAAGCCTAGTGCACCAAATTTTAACACATAAAATTGCCCGAGCTTGGGCACATATGGTCCAAATTTCAGCCTATTTGGTCAAAATTTGCGGAAATCGCAGTGAAAAGAAATGTGATCATTTTTTCGGTGACCGGCTTTCACTATTGATTTAACAAATTTCACTTTTTTTGAAGTTTCTCGGGAATGAGTCAAGCCTAGTGCACCAAACTTTAACACATAAAATTGCCCGAATTTGGGCACCTATGGTCCAAATTTCAGCCTATTTGGTCAACATTTGCGGAAATGGCAGTAAAAAGAAATGTGATCATTTTTTTTGAGACACCCTGTATTTCTGTTGTAAACGGCAAAAAGTGGTAAAATACGCTTGAAAAGCCAGTCTCTTAAAACAAAACGTAGTCACAGTCAAACGGTTCGACTATCTGGTCTTCGTTTGACTATGTATTTATGGTAAGGAAGGTAGTCAAAGTTTGACTTTGACTACCAGTCCGTTTGACTGCAATATCACAAAAGTATTAACTATGTCTTTGACTTTGACTAGTAGTCATAGCAACATTACCAAAAATAGACCCTATTCAGTTGGTGGGGGTTTGGCAAGTTTTTGTCAAACATTAAGTAAAAATTGGAAGATTGTAGTCTATAGTTTACCTGTCGAATAGGCATCAGTGATTTTCTCGGGAAAGAAAGGCCATGGGTACGTTGCAACGTGGAAAAGCAGCATCAATACCAGGCCAAGTACTGTGGCTCTTCGTTCGTTCATGCTGAAACTTTTCTCCACTGCATTTTGGAATTGTTTTCTTCTAAAGAAAAGCACCAAACATACAAATCTTTCTTGATGGCAAATAGCATGTATGTAAAGAAGGAGAAAACACCCCCAGCAGCCATTACAAGACTGTTAAAGGTAGATGCCTCTTCGCTATCCCAATGGTACATGATCATGGTGTAGGGCGACTGAACTCTAAAATGCGCCACACACGTGAATCACGCAAGAGTGCGCCATTTTCTAAGCTCACGCACGTCTCCAAATTGGTCACAACGGCCATCATAACAAATTGAGCTAGAAAACAGTTGCACGCTGCCACGAGATCCGGCTTAGGTAGATCTGAAATGGATCGGATTGGTTACAGTTTGGACAACTAAAGCAAGCGAGGTCAGGATAAGTTATACAAAGGTGTCACCTACGGTACTCAAGGTTGCAATTTGTACAACTAAAGAAAGCGGGATGGGGTATCAGGACAGTTACACAAAAGTGCTATAGTACTCAAGGTTACTGTTTGTACAACTTAAGGAAGCGGGTATAGCGATAGTTACACAAAAGCATCACCTACAGTACTCAAGGTTACTGTTTGTACAACTAAAGGAAGCGGGGTGGGGGCACAAGGATAATTGTACAAAAGTGTAACCTACAGCTTACCTTTCTGTTCTCGTTCGTCCACCAATCCAGCGTACCTTTCGCGAAAGCAGGTGAACAAACAAATCAGTAGAATAATATCAACTACAATAGAGAAGAAGGCGGCAGCCGTGAAGATATCCAGATGGAAAGGACCGAAGACCAGGCCGGGGTAACCGATCGGCGCGAAAGCTGCCTGCATACCAGGGCCGATTATGAGTCCCAGCGCGAACGCTGCTGTCACCAGAGTTATTGCCCTCCCGCGGTCCTGATACGTGCTTGCAGTAGACGCATAGGCTCTCAGCAGTGCCACCACGCCTAAAACATTAATTTGTGGGCTAGTTACACAGAAGTGTCACCTACGGTACTAGATTTTTACGCTGTTAGTGTGCAAAACTAAAGCAGGACGTGTTGAGAATATTTGCACAATGGCGTCACCTACAGTACTCGAGGTTACAGTGTGTACAGCTAAAGGAACGTCTTGAGAATAGTTACACAATGGCGTCACCTACAGTACTTGAGGTTGCAACTAAAGCAAATTGGCTCAAAGATAGTTACACGATGGCGTCAACTACAATAGTGGTTACAGTGCGTTGCAACAGCTACATCTACAGTACAGTTACAGCTAAAGGAAGACGCCTTGAGGATAGTTACACATCCGCGCCACCTAGTGAATTGTAGGTTACGTGTTGTATAACTAAAAGAAACGGACATCAGGATACTTATACAAAGGCGTCACCTAGGGTACTCTAGGCTACAGTTTAAGCAACTAAATGAAGCGGGAATCAGGATAATAATATGTTATTTTACGGTTGGACGCATATATGCAATATGCAATATCAAACAATGCATATATGCATGGTTTTTGGCATGCATATATGCATATGCAATATCATATGCATGCAAAATTCCAATATGCAATAGTCATATGCAAATTGACCCTGATATCAAAATTTTGCATATTTTTTGCTTGCATATTTTTGTCAAAAGTGTCGCTGACTTTTCGTGCTGTATACTTATGATCCGAAGAACCTTTAAACGGTTCAAATAGTTGTTTTATCTATTTGGCGCAGAGAAATCCATAAAGTACTTGTGCAAACAGTACAAGTTTCAAAGAGGGCTAGTTTGGCCGATTTCTGGTTTTGAGCTGAGCGAATTGCGAATTTCCGCAAGCACTTCATTGCTTCATAAATATCTGTAGTCTTTAGCAGAATTGTTCAAATTAAGGTGGCACAATTAACATTCCAAAACAGCCAAACAGACTGGATTTCTGAGTTTAGGATAGTCGCCACGTTTTTGCTAATTTTTCATCAAACTAAAAATAAAATATCTAAAATAAAAAATCCCTTGGTTGAGGCAGTTTATACTGTAAATCTGTACTTTACAGAGATCAACGTTTCCTCTTCCCACTTACAGAATGGAGCTGAATGGCTTGAGACAGACATGGGCTAACATTTCGGCTGAGGGTGCGGGGTAGAATTTTCAATTCCTGAGGGGGTAGGAACGTCTGAGGGGAGCTAAGGGGGTGGCAAGTCAATAAGTCCGATTTTTGCTAAATCAAGGTTTTTGGATTACTTTTCATTAAAATGGAAGTAAAATAAGTTAAAATAAGCTATTCCGAGCTCATTTCGCCTAATCCAGCCATATTTTTATCATAATTTTCTATACAAAATTCTTCCAAAATATTCCTGAGGGGGTAGCGGCCGACTGAGAGGGGTAGGTCAGAACCTGAGGGGGCAACCCCCTCAGCCCAGCTCCCCTTTGCCCGTGTCTGGCTTGACCCTAAACTCAAGTCGCAAATAATGGAAATCTCAACTGACATTTTTTTCAGATTCTGAATTTGTTAGTTTGTAAAACTAGGACAGGACTACAAACGGTTAGGTATAATGCCACATTAGAGAGAACAAATTCGAACATGCAAACAGTAATTTGGCCAAAAATCTGTAACATCAACCATTTTTTATGTAAAAATTACGAAATGAGCTGGTCTTTCATGCCAAATTGTGTTTCCCCTCTTGTTTTTTTCCAGATGAGGTATGTATCTGTAAAATAGGTATACCTAATAGAATAGCTGCTAAAGATTGCGTACACATTCCAACCGAACTCGAAAATGCTTGGAAAACGTCCAGTTATCGATTTCAGGCCGCCTTGATAAAATATGCAAATATGCAGAAAATATGCACATACAGTATTTCATTTTTGCATGCATATGATATATGCAATATCAATATGCACTAGAGATTGCATGCATATATTCATATGCAATATCATATGCATCCCAAAAATCCGATATCATCCAACCATATGTTATTTATGCAAATAACACCTACCGGCACTGAGTCCGCACAGTAAGCGAGCGCCTATCAGAACCCATTTTCGATTGGTTTCAGGCCAAGCTTCGATGAAGCAGTAGATGACATTGGAGATTAACTGTAGAGTAATGGCGGCCGCGGCAGGCAGTTTGGTCTGTCTGATGTGATTGCTCCAGTAGCCGAACACCGGCGATGAAACTGCCTGGCCGACACTGAATGCAGCCACTACATAGCCGATGAATGTCTGTTCGGCTTCCGAGTCTATCTGAAACAGCTACGTACATTTGAGCTTACATATAACAGGTTATCCGCCGAATTGGAGAGGGGGGTTCGGGTCTGAGCCCAAATTTTGGGAGGGGGTTGGGCACAAAAACGCCAAAAAATCTCAATTTTTCGGCTAAAACCGTCAAAGATCGCTAATTTGGGCTGAAATACAACTACAAAGTGCTGTTGTGCTGTACAGGCGCTTTTGGCAATTTTTGTCTCTGAAATTGCAAAAAATTGCAAAAATTAGCTCAAAAAATTACTTGCTAGAAAAATCGCAGGGGGGTCGGAAAAATCGTCCCGGGGGTCCCCATCTGGCCTAAGTCGGGTAGGGGGCAGACCCATTTGATAAGATACCGATAGATAAGGTAGCGATACCGTAGCTGGAGCACGCACCTACAATGTAGCTTAGCGGTACCGATGCCATATATGGCCTTAAGTGCCTGACTGTATTTCAAGCAATACACGAACAAAATCTGGGAGAAACGGGGTAGAATTAGAAGTAGTATCTACCTGATGAAGGAAGGGCCACAAAGTTGGCATGAAGATGGTAAAGCTGAGAGCGCAAAAGAAACACATTGCATTCACCAACCATAAGGAGGCCCATGGAGTAGTTGACTCATTCTCTTCTACGTCCAACAGAGGCCTCATCTCTTCCTGGTCCTTGGACGACTTGGAACTGAAAGCACATTATTAAAAATCATTCGAAGCTGCGTGTACACACATGGAAACTAATAACCTACCAGAACCCTGTAGAGCAGAGAGAAAAGTCCTTCCACTGCATGGCTATGATATTGCGCTTTTTGTCTCAATTTTGGCACAGGTTATTTATTGTAGTAAGTCAGTCACATAGCCAATAACCAAATATGCACCTTCTTTACACTGTTATCTTTGCGCTGTCTGGCCCTGAGATAACAGCTACTAATTCCTCTGTAAAGATGTTTAACAAGAAGCAGTCAGTATGAGTGGGATCCGATATTTCAGCAGCCTGCCTATTCTATGCAAATAAAGAAAATTTATGCGTTCAGCAGACGTAGCCTTAATACTGTTGTTTGGTATTGGGTTTTCCGTTTGTGTATGTGTATGTGTATGTGTATACACATTTACCTTCAAATGTGTATGGTAATTTGTGTATACACATTCAACAAAACAATGTGTATTTTTGTGTATATTTGTGTATGTGTATTGTACCGAAAATGCAAATTTTTTGGTAGAGTTTGAGCCAGAGATGCTAAGAAATTCAAATCTCTCAATGTCTGTTGCTTTAAACATTGAATAGCTTTGAAATCGAGTTACTTAGGCCATTTGAAGGCTTTATCAGGATATATACCGTTTATTACTGCAGCAAAAACATCGAAATTTTACGATTTTGCTCGAAATTTTATCGACTTTTGCTGATCAAATACACATACACAAAAATACACATTTCGAGTAGTGTTTGTGTATGGTAATGTGTATCTGAATGTTCAATGTGTATGTGTATGTGTATGTGTATACACATTCAAAAAACAATGTGTATTTTTGTGTATGGTAAATGTGTATGTGTATACACAAACAACAGTAAGCCTTAATCTTGTTTTTAAAGATTTTCAGTTACATACAGTACTTGTATAGAGATAGTGTTGAATAATTTGTGCTAATTTAATTTGTTGAGTAAGAAAACGCATTTAGTCCAAGTAGTGTGAACAACCGAGATAAAATCGGTCAATTACTGTAAGAGAAACCAATTAAATTTTAACAAGGGAGTTGACAAACTACGACGTTCAACATTCAAAATTTTACCACAGCGTTTTGTGGCTGACCCCACGACTAAACTTGTTATAGAAAAAAACTGGGACAGTACTGTAAAAGCTATGAAACACAGTTTTTAGCTGTGAACTCATTTTGGCAGTTAAGTTTACCTTGTTATGCACAGATACTGTACGTAGTTGCCTACAAAAGCTTCTCATAGGTCAGGTAGACCTATTTCCTGAGAGATTTTCAATTTGCAGTCTTAGTTTGTAGTTAAAAATTTTCGAGAAAACAATTTGTAGTCTTAGTTTGTAGTTGACAAATTCAGCTAAAAATATGTAGTCTACAGTTTGTAGTCAAATTCGACATTACTTCTAGTACGAATTTTTGTCAATTCAACAATCAGTCATAACAATGCTTTGCAAAAGTAGGTTTGGTTTTAAAAAGGTTTATAGGCACATGAACACCGGACAGACCAGTAAAAAACCCATAAACGGCCACATGCGAGGCGATCACCGGGGTCGAAGCCCTATTATGTGTCTAACGCTGGGTGCATGGCACGCAGCATTGCTACCAGTACACCACAGACGCAGTAGGTGCCGGAAACCTGTTATTGTTTTATTCTGACAAAAAACAACCGTTTCTAAATAGTGGAAAGAAATATACAGAATTCAATGTTTTACGTAATGCGAATACCGATTATTTGAGGTATCTTTCTAAAAATTGAATGAGACAAATTTTCTAAAAAACTATTCAAGCAAGATTTCTATTGCAAGAAAAAGCACGAACGAAAGTAAAAAAAATCAATCATACGTCTTCCTCTGAGAATTTATTGGAGCAAAAAAGCGGAAATCAAGAAAAACAATTTTTCTAACACTTCACATCAAAAATAGCTTCCTTCTTGGTATGCTTTACAGTTTGTTAAGGTAATCTCAAGACAGCTCAAAATGCCGATTAGGGGCTGAATTTATACATAATTAATTACAAAAAAAATTGGATAATTTTCAAGAAAATTGACAACATATCCACTACAAATTCTGAAATAGTTGTTTGTAGTTAATTTGTAGTCAGCCACGATAATTTTGTAGTCCTAGTTAATTTGTAGTCTTGATGATGTCATATCACCGAAAATACGTTTACTATGAATTCGGTCTACTCATAAATGACAATCTTCTCAGCGTTTTTCTGCCTGTGTATGAATGTAATTAAAGATAAACAAATAGATAACGTGATATACGACACGATAAACTGCAGATTCCAATTTCAATTCCAGTTTTACGCGTAAGATAGTTTGGTCTACTTTGCCTACATAGTAGTGGAAACTAGTTTGTTCTTCCGATTTTATTCCATTATCCGCAGCAGTGTTGATCATGGTAATGCCATGTGATGATGATAGTATATACTAGATCCCATCCACTGTCTAAGCTTTAGGAATGGAAATGTGGCGCCGCCCATCTTTTGCTCTTCCTCTGCATTCTTCTTTACCTCCACGCCGGGGCGCTGGTATTTCAATTGTTGGAGTCAGTGGATAGTAGCTCAGCGCCATCGTTTGTCAGTCCGGAAGTTACTGCAAATGTTTCGCGATGTCTGGAACAGTTGCTCAATCGAAATAATGTGATGATCGTTTTGCAACAGAAAGAACAGTTGCATGTGAAAATAAGTCATTGCTTCCGCAAAGCAATTGAGGCTGACACGCCCGACTGGAGCTTTTGGTCGTCGCTGCTCTTCTCCTTTTCTGTTGTGACCACAATCGGTAATGTCTGAGATTAAACCGTTTTCCGCTTTTGTGCCGGGCTGGGGTTCAAACTTTTGAAAAGCTCCAAAACGTCCGGAATGTTTGTTTGTTTGTTTTTGTGTTCCGCTGTCAATTGGACAGCTCAGGACACCCTGCCCTCTTTTCCGAGTCTTTAGTCTTTCAATGGGGTAGCCTTGCCTATAGACAACTGGACCTATTTTGTAGTGACTACTAAACTACTAACCACTTAACTACAAATTTTTGGGGTTTTATGACGTCATCAAGACTACAAATTGACTACGACTACATATTCAGATTTAGTGACTACAAATTGACTACAAAATGCCAATTGAATTTGTGAATTAGTAGTCAGCAGTTTCTCCAATTTATTTGGTCATAATCATGCACATTAGCCATTTAGAAACGGAATTGGTGCCGTTTTATCGGTCGATTTTTGTTAATTGAGCTTTTTCACTAGTTTTGACAACTTTTTTCTCATTCAAAAGCAATGTTCCTGTTATATTTTGAAACATTTATTGAATTTCTGACCGTTTGCAAACAAAGTAAAGTGCACGTTTGATTAAATATATCTTTTGAAGTTGTAAACAAGAAAACCGTGTATTTTGAAGCTAATCCTAAATTTGAAAGTTTCGTAGTAGAAATTAACAGGCATTTTTGGCTTCACACCTGGTAGAAAACCACATGATATTCCTTAAATGTCCACCTCTCCCTTGTCTGGTTCACTATCTTAGATTTTCAAATCCTTGTTTTATATCCTAAACCTAAAAATTTGGCAATTTTATTCAAAATTTTGCTGACTACAAATTGACTACTAACTACGACTACATATTCAAAATCGAGAAATTTTGAGACTACTAACTAAGACTACTAATTATTTTTGACGATTTTTGGAGACCACTAACTACGACTACAATTTAAAATTTGTAAAAGAAATAGGTCTATAGACAACCCCGCCCTCTTGTTGCCATTAGCGGCCATCCATAAAACTACCACGTTCATAGAGGGGGTGGGGTGATTGGTTGAACGGCGGAAAATCGCATGCAGGGGGTGGGGGTTGACGTCGAAAACGTCGACGTTTTTTTTAGGTGCCTAGAAAGCTTTTTTCCGAACTTTATTTAAAAGGAAAACTCAACACAGTTCATCTTTCCAACCGCCAAAACGTTAGTCCACTGTCAAAAAGTTTCTTTTTTACAGCTTCTACAGTGTCATGTCGGTTTTATTGAAGATTTTCTAATGTTGGACATAGTAGCAAGTTCAGTACCAACAAGAATATATATTCTTGGTACCAAGTTTAGCCGGGGGGGGGCGTCAGCCGTTGTAGGTTTTTCGGGCGGTTGTGCTGTAAACGTAGAAAAATGTTGGGAGGGGGTGGGGCTCAAAAATTTTGAACTAACTCTGGGGAATAGAGATGTGCACGGGCACCTTTTTTCCGGCCCGGCCCGGCGGGCCGATCAGGTGAGGCATGCCCGGCCCGCCATGCCCGACAGGCATCAAAATCGGGCCCGGCCCGGCCTAGGGGGCCTGTAAATGGTGCCCGGCCCGCCCAAAATCCGGCCCGGCCCTGTCCGGCCCGTTAATTTTGCTTTGTCTTACTAAATTTTTGAAAATTTGGCATGAATTTTCAGATTAAAAGCTAAATTTCATGTTAAGCTTTGGAAATTGGCATTTTAAAACAGCGAATTTCAAATTTATGCTTGCTCTTAATTAGAGTGCGAACTGGTATTGGGTTGTTTTCCAGGAATTGGATATTGGGGTTTTTTACATTGATAACAGTGTTGTTCCCAGTAAATTTACTGAGTAAAAGTTACTCGGTACTTAGTTATTTTGAATTACAGTAAGTACTTTTACTTACCGGTAAAATTTTTTCTTAATTTTACTTACTGAATACCGAGTTTCAATTTTGAATTACTCAATTAGAAAAAAATTCGGTAAACTCAGTACTCGGTAATTTACTGAGTTGTTTACTGAGTAAAAGCTTCTGAAATAGGTAGCTCGTCGCATGTGTGTAGTAAATAATATAGTTTTTCTTTCATTTATCTATCTGCTCGCAACAAAAAACACTTAGTTTTGCAATTTTTTTGCGATTTTCACGGCTTGTATAAATAACCCCAACTTTGTTTGCGCGGTAGAATTGCTATAATCAAATGCAAAGACTCGGTATTTAGGTTAGGATTAGGAACTATATCTACTACTATTAGCTATATTTTGATTGACATTTTTTTCATCCGTCAACTGTGGGGAAATGATGAAAATTAGAACAAATCTTCACTAACCAATTTTTCCAGGCTTTTCATATAAAGCAATATACCAGAGCCTCTGGTCACTACTATGTATTGTGTGCATATTTTAAGGCGTTCCAACCATGCTAATTAGGAAAACAAATAATGTGAAATGGCGCAAAAAACGATTAAAAATTTCAGTAGCTAAAAGCTACATCAGGAAAGATTTTCAGATAAATTTTAACATACTTCTGAATATTGAAGGTTTTACCGAGTTTACTGAATTGTTTACTGAGTACTTACCGGGTTTTCTTTGAAAAACCCAGTACTTACTCGTACTTACCGAATTTCAAAAAATCTGGATTTACTTACTGAATACTTACCGAATTTTAGAAATTTGAGCTAGGCACAACACTGATTGATAATGATACGCAATGTACTAATACCATACAATGTACATTACATATCCAGGGCAGTGGGGGTGGTTGACACCCTTTTTAAAGCCAGACGCAGAAGCTCAACCCTATAAATCAAAGTGTGCACTTGAATCTAAGCCTGAGCTCCAAATAGAGGCTTAAATTAAGTTGGTCGGCAGGTGGGGTAAAGGCTTGTGTACGAACGGCACCAATCCTGATATTACTGTTAAAATAATTCTGCACATGGTAGAAGGGCGCGTATTTTGAATTCATTTGGGGAAATGCTAAGCTAATCAAGGTGTTCTTTTTTTGTATTCTGCTGCTCTTTATACATTCCCGACGGGCATCAAAATCGGGCCCGGCCCGGCCCGGGGGGCCTGAAAATGGTGCCCGACCCGGCCCGTCCAAAATCGTTGACGGGCATGCCCGGCCCGTGCACATATCTACTCTGGAACCCCCTACCTACATGCATGATCGTAACCTATATTTTGGTTATTAGAAAAATGTGATTGATTATTTGACAATATTTTCAGGTTACGGTCACGTCTATCCGGTCTCGGTCGGCGGTCGTTTCTTTCTCATATTTTATGCACTGATAGGAATTCCGCTGACTCTGATATTTCTGGCCAATATGGGTCAGTTTCTAGCCGAAATACTCAGAGGCTTGCACAAAAGGAAACAGAAAATTAACAAGTCGAAGAGCGACTCGGAGGTCTCGATCGGAATCTGCTTCATCGTTGCCTTCGTGCTTTACTGTCTGGCCGGAGCGGCCACCTTTCCGCTGTTCGAAAACGTCACTTTTATGGACGCTCTTTATTTCGTCTTTGTCACTATAACCACAATTGGATTTGGAGATATTTACCCGCTCAGGTATTGGACAGGGCGTCCCAAAAATGACATCATTTCTTTTTTCTTGCTGCCGTTTTCGCAAATGACCGGAAATTTTAAGGATGACTGCAAAACTGTGGGGTATTTTGTGTTAACACCTTTTGCAAATGAGACTATCCGGAAATCTTGAAAAACGGCTAGGCGTGTTTTTTATGCCCAACACTGTTGCGTCCCAGAAAAAGGTCAAGGAATATAGAAAGCGTCCAGTCAGGGGGGTCTGCTGGTCCTAGTTGGTGGGGGCAGATCATCTGTTGCACGTATCGTATGAAATTTTAGCTACGATCACCTCTACCTCTCTCTGATCTTCATAATACTGGGTCTGTCACTGAACACATTGGCTATAGACGTACTATCAGACTACCTCAAACAGTTGCACCACTTGGGACGGAAACTGACTGGGCTAAAGTGCAATGTTCTCTGGTTTGGCGGTAACAAGTACGTATGCAATATTATTCTGTTAGTAGCATGTTTCCTATTTGCGCGCATTGTCTTAAAGAGCCACTCTGGGCAACTTGGTGCTGGCATTCGGGGACAAATTCGATGTAGAAGTATCGTTAGATGAGAAAGATCTATGCGAACTGGTACAAAGTGCAATTTCGAGGACTGAAAACCAGCGGAAGCCACCGAAACAAGTTCGGTTCTACGATCTGCTATCATTCCACAGACATACAACCGGAAAATTTTTTGTTTGTGTATTCTAATTCAGGAGTCTCCTCAAGTCGTGGTGCAGCCTGATGATCCGAAACACCAATCTAAAAAGGAACCGGATCCAATAACTTTCACACCTGTCCAACCGGCACCCGAGTATGCGTCAGTTTTTTTACTGAAAAATTTAGAGCTAACTAAAGAGTTTGGCCTTCGCTTAAAGTTTTTTCGTTCGCGGTCTGTTCCATACAGATAAGTACTAGGGGTTTGGGGTACCCTACGTAGCTAGAGTACCAAGTTTAGTCGGGGGGGGGGGGGGTGTCCGCCAAAAACGTTGTAGTTTTTAGGGGGGAGGTTGTGCTGAAAACGTCGAAAAACGTCAGGAGGGGTGTGGGGGTCGAAGATTTTGAATTTTTGAACGACGTAGTTTATGGACGGCCCCAAAGTGAAATTTTCGCGCCAAACTTTCACAGTATCTTATCTATCCAACCGTTTTACTAAAAAAAGCCGAAACTGTGAGCCAAAAAAATCAGTAAAGAATTGACTGAGGACGAATCGCCAAAAAGTGAAGGCCAAAAAATCTCGCATTCATTTTTAGATTATTATTGTTTATTGAGTATTTGAAAAGTCTAATACTGAAAATGCACAGTAGATTTTCGGTCTGCAGAGCCGAAACGCAAGTTGAGTCTGAGACCAATCCGGAACCGGAACCGGAACTGAAGCCGGAACCTAAGCAGGAACATAAAACGAGGCCAGAACGCAGGAAGATCAGTCGAAAATCGAGTCGCTCAAGCATTTTTGACACAGACTACTGTAATAATGAGTGACAGCTACGAGATGAGGTGCCGATTGGTTGGTCAGTCTTGTTCTAGCGCTTGTCACAGAAGCGTCTCGCAAATTCAAGCACGACCCGAAGAAGCGCCACGAGCAGTTTGAACGGGAATGGCGGAAATACAAGACACCCAGTGAAAAGAAAACTATCAGGCGAATAAATCGTGCTCTTTCATTAGATGAGTCACCATTCTGAACTAAACTCATTCACGTCACAGATGTACTGCACAGGGGCTTCGGGTACCCATAGGGGGCGTGCGAAAATTATGTAATGGTATTTTTGCCCATATATGGATCCAGTTCCCCCTGATAATCGCCCGTAATAATTTCCAAACCCCTCCCCTAATTAATTACGTAATAATTTGGCTACCCCCGAAATTCCAATTTTTTGAAGAGCTAGAGCCGAAATTTTAGCATTCAATTCCATGTAAAATGACGTTTTTATTCAAATAACATCTGTATACAGTAAGATATTGATAGTTTTCTTATTTTTCTTTATTGATGAGCTACAATTATGTAAATGTACGTATAGTCTTAGTTTTACATAGAAACCATCATGGGTGGCTTTTTATTAAAGATGAAACAAACTGTTTTATCATGGATTTTAGGGCTGCTGCCATATCACTTGACTGATGACCGATAGTCATAAAGGATCGAGTCGATAAGTGCTATAGACTTACTGTAGAAACTCTTAATAGGATGTCAAAGGTCACTGTTAACATTTAGCATTTGAAAAATTGAAAGGTCTGACTTAAACGGTAGCTACAGTACCTTCTCTAATCTAAACGTTCATCTAAGTGAAATTGTTAAAATACAAGCCCAGCGGCTTCAAATCGAGACTACATGTACATGTACTGTACATCAAAACAATTAAAATTATCGCGACTTCAGTGATTTCTGCACTAAAACATTACGTAATGAAGTCGCCAACCGCTTCCCCCACCGCAATGATTAGTAATCTTTTGGCGAAACCCCTCCCTCTCATGCCATTACGTATTTTTTCACGTCCCCATAGTAGTAGAAACAGAGGGTACCCAGCATT
Organism: Sabatieria punctata; assembly: GCA_030248155.1. NCBI lineage: Eukaryota > Metazoa > Nematoda > Chromadorea > Araeolaimida > Comesomatidae > Sabatieria > Sabatieria punctata. The sequence continues at coordinate 127,792 of JASANB010007038.1, forward strand.
TTCCAAAGGAGGTGTAAAATTTTGAACTACTGTTTATTTTCATTAAATGTTTATACGTAGTACTGTAGAGAAGGTATGCATACAACAAACGGTTTGACAGGGGGTTTGGAGGGGAAAAATCGGAGGGGGTCCCGACCGGGGGGTCTAGCCTGGACCCCCGGATCCCCTGTATGGGTTCCATACACAGTACCGATACCTTATACGGCGTTAATTGCCTGACTACTCTCTGATTATACCTCGGAAAATGGTTCTCGTGTAAAAAGGCTGCAATAATTCAATCAACCTCAAAACCTACACCTATAGCCTTAGCTAGCTTTGTATCTAATTTCCTAGATGTGCAGTGGAGTGTCTAATAAAAGATGTACGATTGCGCAGGCGACAAACGACCTTTTGCACTCAGCGGCCGGTGATTTGGGGCAGGGCAGAAATAGCAGTCAAACAGAAATTCACCTGACTGAAGCGAGCTGCTGAGTTATGGTCGGGCGGCTAATTGGCGGAGGCCTCGGTTGCCAGGAGGACTGGAAATCTTCCGGCCACAATAACATCAACCTACGAGTGGATGGCTCTAATTTGCGCTATTCTAGCGTAAACTGCTTGGGCGCCACACGCGTCGTAAATATTCTATTTGATTTTCAACCATTCTTAGCTACTCTCTCCATTAGGCCTCCTCTACTACACTCAGTAGGTGGCCCCTCTCTCTGCCAGGCCGTTGCGCTTTTATCCTTCTATTATTTTTATTCCGCTTCCTTCCTTCCTTTCTTTATTTCTTTCTTTTTCGGACTAGGATATCAAGAATCATTTGGAGGGTTCGCTGAGTTTTTCGATCAAGATGTGTAATTTATTAGAACTACTAGCTTTTCGTTAGGCTGGTTTTAGCCTTTGGCTTATCGGCTCAGGCTAGACTTAGGCCCAGGCTCAAGCTCAGGTTTAGGCTTAGGTTTATGGATATTTAGGCTTAGGTGGATGGGGACGGATGGATTGTCCGGGGCTGGGCCGTAGCCCCTGCGTTAGGCCGCCCATGGGCCTATCACGCACACCCACATCTTGCTCTTCCTTTGCTGCCTTCGCTACTAGCCTAAACACATGCCCGGTGTCAGTCCAGGCGGGCCTCAGTGGTAGGCGTTCCCGATTCCGTTTGTCCCAACAAAACATGCACGGTTGCTATTGTAGCTTAGGTGCTTAGGCAGCTCCAGTCGATTCTACCGATCGCCGGCTTTCTGTGGCCTAGGCTTAGGCTTCGGCTGCTGCAGCTTTAGCTAGGTTCAGGCTTAGGCTTAGGCCTGTCTAGGTTTAGTTTAGGCAGCCTCAGGCTGAGGCTTAGGCCAAGCTGCGAACAAGTAAATTATCTGCTGGCTAGGGTAGTTTTTGATTGTAATCTACCTATTTGGTTTTGTAATTTTCCTTACCAGCCAAGTACCGTAGTCCAAAGAGCATGCAAGCTACGGTGTCTCTGCCTAGCTGTATGGGTGTAAGCTGTAGTGTTTGTACAGGAGGCCATAATGGGCCGATTTGGTGTCATTTCCCAGAACCGCAAAAGTCATTTAGCCAGTGGTCGTCGAGGGAGTTGCAACTTCTTGGCGCGTCAGTCGAGAGAGGAGCGGCCTGGCTTCCAACTTTCGGCCCAAATCGATGTATAGTCGACATTGGAATTCGACCGGCGCAAATATGATTTCGACTAGTGGCGCCTCGGCTCGGCCAGTTGGCGGCCCGGCCGTAATTTTGTCATCGGATTTGCGCCTCTTTTCCTCTCCGGCCCAAATCACTTGTTTCCAGTGCCGTCGGGCGCTTACTCTATGGCTATTTGGTGTCTAACAAACCAGAGCTCTTTTTCCTGCGCCATCGATCGGCTCGCTGCGCGCTCTGTTTTCTTACTAGCTACCGTATAATAGGGCGCTAAAGCTCGTTAGTTTGTTTTGCTACGCTCTGGGTCGCTGGGGAACTGGGTGTCAGTTACGCTATTTTTTATGGCCGCGGCTACGGTACCGGCCTGCTTTCTGGCTTCTATTCGCTGCCCTTTATTACTGACTTTTCTTTTTTGCTGCTTTGACCAAAACTCCGCCGTTTCGGCTATGCTGTATGCATGCTTGTAACGGGTGAGGCCATAGGGGAGGGGCCGGTGGAGCTGTGAAGTACTAAAAATTGCTAAAAAACACCTAATCTGTGCTGTAACGCAGATAAAAATCGCTGTTTTAAAGACAATTTTAGTACGGCCCAAAAATTGCGTCTTGGAAAAACTGGGAGGGGTGAAGAAATCGTTTCGGGGTTCCCGTCCAGGTGTCTATCAAATCAATGCCCGCCTGCAGTGGCATATCCAGGATTTCGGAGAGGGGGTGCAAAATTTTGAAAGTGCCTGGTTGGGCCACTGCCCAACCAGGGTAAGAAAATTTAGCAAAATTTGCCTTAGAAAACGCGTTTAAAACACATTCCAGGCTTAAAATTAACAGAAATTACAAGTTTTAGTGGTTTAAAGTGGCCTGGTTGGGTTCTGCCCGACCAGGGTGGAAAAATTTTGAAAATTTAGTCTTCAAAAACGCATTTAAAAGGCATTCTGAGCACAAAATAGACAGTTTTGGTACATAATTCATTAGTTTCGCTTATTTTTGACAGAATTTCTCTTCCTATCGCCACCGCAAAGGGGGGTGTACCCACCTACACCCCCCTGGATACGCCACTGCCCGCCTGCCTGTTACATGCATGACTATATACCTTTACCGCGACAAGTGACGAGTCATTAACGGAGTACATACGTGCCTCTAAATGTAAGTAAATTGAATGAAAGGTGAAAAAGTAAGGCATGTGCAATGGCGTAGCTGGGAATCGAACCCAGCACCTTTGGACTGCCGGTCCAGTGCTCTAACCACTAAGCTACACGCCGATGCCAGACCAACAACTTAAACTCAGTATTTGAGAAAGCTAGCAATAGCCTAAACATAAAAATTCTAAGCCTAAGCAAAAAGCCTTTAGCCTTAGCCTAAGCATAAAATCCTTAGCCCCTATCCTAAGCTTAAGCTAAGCCTAAGACAAACAAAATCATCAAAAAATAAACGAAAATCTTTCCAACCGGCGTCATTGGTTTCGACCCAACCCGCTGTTATTTATACTTCAAGCCCGGACTTGGCGCATTTTTCACCAAACATACAGTAAGTAGTGCAGTCTTTACTATAGTTGGCGCTACCGCGCTTACCTAATAATAAACAGTAACATTTGCGTAGTACATTAGTGTCTGTACAGTCTTTGAATAGAAGGCGTCCGAACCGACCGACGCGACTCCTGTGCGAAATCGGTAGTGCAAACAACAATTTGGGCGTCTAATTCCATTTGCATTGTGAGAGAGTGTTAGGTCGGCGTCCTTTTGTCCGAGGTGCCGTTTGAGACGCGCGCGGCTCTGTTATTAAGTAAATGTGTGCAGTCGGGATTTATGGTCAACCTTTCAGCCTCAAATGAACGCCGTCTTGTTTTGGTGTCTGCCGCTGCTTCTCAGGGTGAGACTTTTTTCTATACTTTATTGATTCCTGGGCTGTTTGTTGTTCTGCCTTTAAGCTAAAGTGCGCTCCAGTCCTTACTTAGGGCACCTCCGACTATTCTCGAGCTCCAATTTTTTGGAGAAGCAATTTTTGGACTATCTTTTACATCACATATTGTTGCAAAATTGCCGGTCTTTAATTTGTGATTTTTAGTACACTAGCCCCAACTCGGGCTTAGACCCCCAAACCCCTCCCTCGTCGCAGACATGTATTTCGCTGAGACCCGTAGAATTTAGGAATAATGAGGAGTTTCTGAGCGCGGGTAGCGTCGGCTGAGGGGAAGTAAGAAAAAAGTCTGATTTGTGGATAACTTAAAGGTTTTTGGCTTATTTTTCGTAAAATAGATTAAATAAGCTATTCCGACCTCATTTACCATAAATCTATGCTACGGTGATCAAAATTTCGTGTAAAAAATTCAACCCAAAAGTTCTTGAGGGCGTAGCGGCTGTCTGAAACGGGGGTAGGTCAGAGCCTAAGGGAGTCGACACCCTCAGCCCCCTTTTACCCCTGTCTGCCTCTTCCGTCGGTTACCGGTAACACTTATGGATGATTATTTAGCAAGACCGCCTGTTTTGATTTTTGCTGTACATGTTAAGGGCCATCCACGGACTGGGAGGGGGTTGGGGGAGCTATTACACCGGTCTGGGGGTCTGAGACTAAAACTGCGGGGGAGGGGTAGGGTACTTAAAAGGCTCTATAATCGCAATTTTCGGCTATAAGTCGTAAAATAAGCGCTAATTTGGGCTAAAACTACTGTACAGACAACTTTAGTGACTGAATTACTAAAAAATGCAAAATTTCTGACAATTTACCTGGCAGGAAAATCGGAGGGGTTTCCCGCCACTGTTGTATGTACTGTATTGTATGGTATTGATACTGTATCGTGCGCCTTGTGGATGCGCTCATAAACAGAAAATCTCGAAACGCTTAGAATCTAGTGGCGTGTATAGAGTCAAGTCTACATAGACCAATTTAAAAGTTGAATGCCCATGTTTGCGAGCAGAAGTCTCCAGAGATTCGTCTCATTATTCATCATCAGATTTGGTCGCGATTGAATTCAGTAGATTATGGACTAGTGGCAAGTAAAAACTGGCCAAAAAATGTAGCGGCAGCCGAATTCTGCTAACAGGCCACTTTCTAAGCAAAACTATTAAAACTGACTAGAAAATATTGACAGCGGCTAACTGGGTGGCGAGAGAAAAAGATAATCGAGCGTAGAAGTCAAATCTACATAAATGCAATTAACGTTCTTTTCTTTTGGCATCTCTTTTTTCAGACTGTACAGTGCGAGCGTAAAGCATCGAACCAACCGAAACCGAAAGTACCTCTGGTACGTTATATGCTAATTTTCTCACACATTGCATACAAAATACCTAGGTATTATTACTTTCTAGCCGGAACGTAAGCTATTCTCGGGCTGGGCGGCCTGGAGCGAGTGGAGTGGATGTTCGCGCAGTGTAAATTAGTCTTTATTACTTGAATATACATATTCTAGGTTTTTGGTTAGATAGAATTCTTTTTAGTGCGGCGGAGGGGTCAGACACCAACTGCGTAGATGTTTGGGCAAACGATGTACCGGTCGGAGCGTCAGATATGAGATGTGCCAGATTGAGGTATGAAAATTTCGGCCCATTTTTTAAATGGGTGAACATACAATACGTGTACAGGGTCCGCCAGAAAACAACGCAGCAGATATTTTGCTGTAGCAATCGCAAATCTCATCCGATTGGATTGAATCCTTTTTTTAACGAAAGATAAATAAATTCTTGAAAGATTGATGAAACATTTATTAAGATAGCCTGCTTAGTTCCTGAGATATTTCTGTTCACAATCAAAACAAGGATTTGGCATTGAACAAGAGTGATTAAGAACACCCCAGCAGTTTTTCTTCTATTGCAACCATAAATCTCAACAGATTTGAATGATTCCTTTTTTGAATGAAGGACTGATAAATTCTTTAAAGATTGGTTTAATTTTTATTGAGATTCACAGTTTAGTTCTTGAGATATTTGCCTTCTAAGTCGAAACAGATTTTGGCAAACAACAACAGCGATTCCGTTGCATTTCATAATAAAGCAGATTCCTACTGCTGGGGCTAATGATACTTTAGTGTTGAAGTAAACCGAGTTTCTGTGTCATCAGTAAGCCTCCAATAGCCCTTAGCAGTAGCAGGAATCCGTTTTATTACGAAGTGCAGAATAATATAAAAATCCCTCTTGTTCACTGCCAAAATCACTGTTTTGAGTTTGAGAGCCAATATCTCAGGAACTAGGCAGAATAAATTAATGAAAATTTCAGCAATGTTTTAAGGATTTATTTATCTTCCATTTAAAAAGCACTCATTCAAATCTGTTGAGATTTGCGGTTGCTACGGTGAAAAATCTACTGGGTTGTTTTTTTGGAGAAGCCTGTATTATTAGGACAAAAGTGCGGTCAATATTTTTGCCTTCCCTCAAACGATTCATTCTCGGTAACTTCTTTATCGATGTCTGGATTTATTGACAAGATCACTGGGTGCATTATTGTTTTTTTCTTTTTCAGCGCGAAATTTGTCACGTTTTGCATGTTCTGCGTGCCAGCCGAAAACTAGAAATCAAAGTGCTTTACGCAAATTCTAATTTTTGAAGCATAGCTTCGAAACTTGCTGGGACGATTGGTATTCTCATTTTGTGCGTAATAAACTGACTGGACTAACATAAATATCACCGGGATCGAACCCCTACTATGTGTCTAACGCTGGGTGCATGGCAGACTGAGTTGCTACCACTGCACCACAGACGCAGGAGGTCTCAAGAGCGCGCCATAGCATAGCTGATCAATTAGTTGGTGGCCGGTCGAAAACAAACCACTGACACGGCTACTGTAACTGCCTAGAGTGAGCAAGTTCAGAGGGCACACTGCTGTTTCCTTCTGTTTTCTGATTTTTAATGCTTTTGTCATGCCTTTGCCTCAAATTCGAAGTGAGAAGTGTGTGCTAAGTTTCGCACAAAGGTCTTCAGTAACCATTATTCAATAGCTAAATGGTTTAGTATGTATGTAGTACTTTAAGAAGAGGCCCCAAGCAAAGGCCAAGTCCACTACGTAGTTGGTACTCGGGCTGGTACTACAAACGGGCGCTCCGCATCAGTTCAAAGAATGCCTGGAAGTGTGCTTTGCGCCTCCTCTTCAAGTAAAGCGTTCAGCTCTTCACTAATTGACTGAGCTTTCTCCAAACTTAGTACACACTTTCCACTCCGAATTTGAGGCCAAAGCACGATTAAAACATTAAAAGAACTGAAAAATAGAGGGAAAAACTTGCTCACTTTAGATAGTTTACAGTACCCAACTCAGTGGTTTGTCTTTGACCGGTCACCAACCAATCGATCGGCCCCGACGGCAACTTTCTAATCAGACCGATATCTAAAAAGAGCTGTCAGCTCAAACTAAAGATTGAAGTAAATTCCGGTTTTTCATTGAACAAGTTATTGTGCGCTTACATTTTTGACTGACTGTGTATTAAATAAAAGCTGTTGTTAACAGGTCTGTCCGCCAAACAGCCCGGACTTCCGTGCGTCGCAGTGCAGCTATTACGATAAGCGACCGTACAGAGATTACATCTACGATCGATGGAGTCCAGTGCAGAACGAGAAAGAGCCTTGCGCCCTGATTTGCAAGGCCGCTTCCTACGGCTTCAGTGTAAAATTCGCACCTAAAGTCACAGACGGCACCAGGTGTCGGAACGGATCGAACGACGTCTGCGCCGACGGGAAATGTCTGGTCAGTCAGTACTTTTAAGTTGTATTACAATCAGGCATCTGACACTGTTTATGGTACCAACACCATACGTGGTACCGGTACCTAGGCTAATGGTACCGGCACCTATGGCGTTGGGTAGGGATACCATATATGGTACCACCACAGTCCACGAACGTTGGGGTACCATATATGGTGCCACTAGCCTAGGTACCGGTACCATATATATGGTGTCCGTACCGGCGTTAGTGCTTGACTGTATTACACGAAATTAGCGATTTTTAGCTGAAAATTCAGATTTTTTGGCAATTTTTGAGATATTCTTCTGCTGCAATTTGTGCGTGGTACAGTTAGTTGGTTTAATTAACCGTATGGGTACGCGTACGGTATCACCTACCATTCGATTGTCCGTCGTGGTTCCGAAGACATACGTTACTGTCATACATGTACAGGTCATCCGGGGACGGGGGATTGAGGGGTTGTCGCCGGCCGGGGGATCTGAGTCCAAATTCTAGGGGAGCGTTTGGGTACAAAAACACATAAAAAATCGCAATTTTAGGCTACAAATCGTCAAAAATTGATAATTTGGGCTAAAATACAGCTAAAAGTGTTGTTTAACAATTTTATTGTCTGCTGATTTTCTGAAAAGATTACTTGCCAGAAAATCGGAGGGAGGGTCGGTGAAATCGTCTCAGGGGCATTCGAGAGGGGTCTGGCCTAAGTCACTATACAGTATGTACTCTATTTATGTACGTATGTACTATCTGATGACAGTCTTGCGTATTTTCTGGAGAACTTCGTATCATGATCATATTTAGCAACTATTTGCACCAACATCAATTTATTCACAAAATCTTGACATCACTGATAATTCCACATTATGACCAGTAAAATCAAAATTCCACATTATGACCAGTAAAATCGTAGTAAAATGGTAGCAAAATTAGTAAAATTATTAGTAAAACAAAAATCAGTAAAATCGGAGCTGCTTGGTATTAAAACAAAGATAAAAATTAAATTAACGGGCTAAATTCGTAATAAATTTGGTAAATAGTAAAATAAAAATCCACTAGTAAAATAACCGTGGTATTTACACGACCAGAAAATCATTACAGTTAAAGCAACGTTAGAAAGTATGCATACAGTATGTATGCGCGAGCTACTAAAAGCTGTGTTTGCGATTGAGCGTTTATTATTATTCTACAGCTGCCCAGAATCAGATCGCATCCATATTCCTCCCTCCCCCTCCCCTGCCACCATAATACATCTTTATTGTGCGCCAGATCAGTCGGTATGAATAGTTTCCTGAAATTTCGTGCTTTATACTACCAAGCAATCCGTGCTCTAAAGGCGTGTTTATGCTGCCAGACAAACAGACAGACAGACAGACAGACGAACAGACGCTGGAACGCAGCGCGACGTTAAGATAAATTTACTCTGTGTCCCGGGTCGATGACTGATGACGTGTCAAACGCTACGTCTCTGTCCAGTGATTGATGTCCACGGGCAGAGAAAGCACAAATATTTATGCAAATAGAATGCAGATTAGAAAGCGTACTACGATTTCTCTTTCAGCATGTTGGTTGCGACCACCTGATCGGCTCCAGAAAGGTGGTGGACGATTGCGGCATCTGTGGAGGCAACGGATCCAGCTGCGGACGTCCGGTCTTTGCCTGGAAAGACACCAATAAGTTTTCGCAATGCGATAAGAGCTGTGGACCGGAACGTAAGTTTTATAGATAAGCGCCTTTTTCTTCGCTTCGTCGCTCTCTAGGTCATATTTGAGACCTTTTGAGGCACCGCTGCCGACCTAAATCAATAGAGCACGGCACACTGAAATAATACAACAAACACTTAACCGGGTCGCCCTCCTCAGCCAGTAAAAGGCTAAACATTTATGAATTTCTGATGACTAGGGTTAGTCGATGGAAAGTGGCAGTTTTGCCAGTAGAATCCACTGTTTTTTTTTCGACTAATTCAAGCTGCGTTGCACCTCCTATTTTGGACGTATTCTGTCCTATCGTAGTAAAAATATAATACTAACCGCTGACGTTGCTCAGGATTTTTTGCAAACATGTGTAAAGTTTTGAAGAGACCCAGCGCAAGAAAATCTTAGCCTACAAAAAGCATTTAAAATAGTAGGTATTCTGAGCATAAAATTAACAGTTTTGGTCTGTTGGTTTCTATTAAGGCGGGTTCAACATCTGCCACCAAGTTGGCACTGGCATTCAAGCACGCCGCTCTGCCTCTGCCTCAGTAAATCTTACTCGCGCAGTAGAGCGGCGTGCAGAAACTAACTGGTGCGGTAGAGCAGCGTGAAAAAGCGCCAGTACCAGCCCGGTGGCAGCACTAATTGTCAGTGCTCCATTTGCACCTCTCAACTAAACATTGTCACAGTTTCTCTTTAGGCTGGCGAGTGTCGGTCTCGGTTTGCAAGAATCTTCGCACCGGTCGGATCGTGCCGGAAAAGTTCTGCGCCGACAAAGCGCGCCCGCGGCCGCGACTCGAGCAGTGTCCGCACATCGTGTGTCCGGCCGAGTGAGTAGTAAACTTGTTTTGCGTTTCTTCGCAGCACCACCACCTCCGTCCCGAGGGCGCACTTACGAGCGACTTTTTCGGCCGCCATCTCACGGGCGCACTTAGCACGGAACCATCGGTCAAACGGCGCCCCGAATTGATCCCGAGAGCCAGGCATTATTGGCAAAACTCTAACTAAGACCTCCGAGAGATCCGGCCGCCCACCCACTCACTGAGCCGTAAAAGAGGCCCCAAATCGGCCGGGCCAAATTTATATTGGGGCGTCGGTGGCGGTGGCGGCTTGGGCTTGGTTGGGCCAAGGAGCTAGCGTTAAAATATGCAAATTGCATGCTGCTGTCCCCAGACACCCCTAAAAATGTGCTCTCCCCTACTGTTGCTCCTCCTCTGCACTCTCTGCACTCTCTGCTTGTGTAGAAACCCCGACCGCACACCGCAATTCGGGTAAGTGCACCTAGGCGTAGAGTAGACGGTAGGCGCATGTCAAATCACCTATTAAACGATCCGATTAGTGGTGGTGTGGTGTGTGTGTGTGTGTTTACTCAAAAATTCATGTTTTCAGCTGCAGGTAAACGCACCAAGGCTTCTCTCTCTCTCTCTCTCCCTAGCAGTAATTGTGTGTCTGTAGTTGTTTTTGATTTTTCTCTTGCGCCTTTTGCTTTCCTGCACTCACCGGCAAGCACACTTCCTTTTAGTTTGCGTCTTTCTTACCAGTCACTTCACTGGCACGCCGTTTACCCAGCTAATGCGGCCGCGCTGCCTCAAGTGCTTCGGCGGAATGGTCGTTATTCTTCGCTCTCTCTAATTGATGAGTACTAGCGGTCCCACGACCACTACCGTAACTGCGCTTGGGGGATTGGATCGGAGTTTGACCGGCCAATAGAAACTCGATGTCTATTAGGTCTGCGGCCAACCAGTAACGCCCTTGGAGGGGGGCTCTGAAAGGTATAAAAACCTGAAAACATGCGTTTCAAAGCTGAAAATGACGAAAAGAATTCTAAAAGTATAAGCACCGAAAACGCCAAATGGAAAGAAAGATTAAAAAGTTAGCTTTGTGCAGGGAGTCGAACTCGGCATCTTTGGATTTCCAGACCGATGCACTAACCACTTTTCTACCGGCCAAACACTTCACAAGCCAGACAAAACAATCATTTGACAAACTGGATTTGATTCCCTTTTCTGACACTGGAGGGACCTACTCCTATTTCCATTTCCATTTCCATTCGGGTGGCACTTTCCAAATCGCAATTTAGACTGGCATAGCGCCAAGCCAGAGCCAATATAAATCCGCCTTAAAACTTGTAGTTTCGGTCAGGTTGACCTTTCTGGCTAAGGGGAAACTACGTTCGGTCAAACTTTGATCGTGTCGCTGAAGTCTTGCAAAATGCGCTTGTCACTGCCTGCTGCTGAGCAATGCGTCTTGGAAGCGCCGTAGTATGCTAATTTTCAGGTGGTTAGTTGGTGAGTGGGAAGACTGTAATGTGACGTGTGGAGGCGGCTGGCAGAGAAGGACGGTCTACTGTGCAGAGCGACACAACAACAGCAAGGGAGAGATGGAGAACAGGAAAGTGCCTGCCAAGTATTGCTGGCAGTCCAAGAAACCGGTAATTTTTAGCTTCACCTTTGACCCGGTCAGCCTACTTGACCTCCCAATTTGAGCCTAACCTTAGCTGATCTAGTTTATTCCTACCAAGAATGCATAAAAGAGTAGCAAGAATGTGCCGCTCAGCGGCCGGCCGAGTGTCGATGCGCTGTACCAAAATTACTGGAGGGGTCGCGATCGCGACCCCTCCAGTAATTGCGCATGCGCTTTATTGCAGCGCAACCTGATTTTTTAGCGGGTTATTCAATCGGTCTTTGGAAATTTAGCTGCCCCCGTTGATTTCTCAAGTCTACGGCAACATGATAAAGGGAAAGAAAGGTAAAAAAGCTGGAATATGCAAGCAGGTGGCATGTGTACATAACCAAGCTCATGTGCTGCGTTCAAAATGGAAAAATTCACAAATGCAAAAAGCCTGATGCATTTCACAGATATCTTGCAATCTTGCCTTGCAATTGGACACTTATTTTAGTTATTGTGATGATTGAAGATCTTACACCAACTATGCAATGAATTGCCGTTGTAGAAAATCACTAAACATTTTGTTGACGTCATTCTTGCTCAGAAATCAGGTTGCGCTGCAATGAAGCGCATGCGCAATTACTGGAGGGGTCGCGAATTTCGCGACCCCTCCAGCAATTTTGGTACAGCGCATCGACACTCGGCCGGCCGCTGAGCGGCACATTCTTGCTATTCCTTTATGCATTCTTGTTCCTACTTTTATTTAGTTCTTTAGGTTTACGATTGCAATGACCGCTGCTTGACCCAGTGGTTCGTAAAGTAGTTGGACTTTGACCTCTGACCTGACGTTTTGATACCAAAAGTTAAACTGAACAACTCCCTATGTACCTGCTCGTAACCTATGGTCAACAGTTTAGGGTATCCTTTACAACAATGTACACGGTGTGCCAGAAAAAAACAACCCAGCAGATTTTTCGCTGTAGCAACCGCAAATCTCAACCGATTTGAATGAATCCTTCTTTAAATGAAAGATAAATAAATCCTTAAAAGACTGCTGAAATTTTCATTGATGTACTCTGCTTAGTTCCTGAGATATTGGCTCTCAAAGTCAAAACAGTGATTTTGGCAGTGAACAAGAGGGATATTTTTATTATTCTGCACTTCGTAATAAAATGGATTCCTGCTACTGCTAAGGGCTACTGGAGGCTTACTGGTGACACAGAAACTCGGTTTACTTCAATACTAAAGTATCATTAGCCCCAGCAGTAGGAATCTGCTTTATTATGAAACGCAACGGAATCGCTCTTGTTCATTGCCAAAATCTGTTTCGACTTAGAAGGCAAATATCTCCAGAACTAAACTGTGAATCTCAATAAAAATTGCACCAATCTTTGAAGAATTTATCAATCTTTCATTTAAAAAAGGATTTATTCAAATCGGTTGAGACTCATGATTGCAAAAGTAAAAAATCTGCTGGGTTGTTCTTTATCACTCTTGTTCATTGGCAAAATCTCTGTTTTGACTTTGAGGACAAATATCTCAGGAACTAAGCAGGCTATCTTAATTAACGTTACGTCAATCATTCAAGAATTTATTTATCTTTCATTTAAAAAAGCACTCATTCAAATCGGCTTAGATTTGCGGTTGCTGCAGCAAAAAATCTGCTGGGTTGTTTTTTTTGGCACACCCTGTACATAGGCTATTCACTGCGTGCTTTAGACTGAGACCTTTGACCTATGGCCTGTTTTACAGTCCAGCAATGTAACCTTTGACCTCTGCTGACCCGGTCTGCTACACTTGATCAACATATTGAGTAAAGTTGCTATAGATAAAAAGAAATTCTTTTAGGTAATGGGTCGTGCTTGCTCTACGCAGCATTGTCCAGTCTGGGAAACATCAGAGTGGTCGCAATGTTCGGTGACCTGCGGAAAAGGCATCATTGTAATTGGAGCATGCAAAGAGAAATAAAATACAAGTTTGCCTGCCTTTATTTCCAGTCACGCAAAGTAGCCTGTCAACAAGAGCGCTATCAAAATCTCGACCACTTCGCTTGTGACCCGAAGATGAAACCGGTCAAGGAAAAGCTTTGTCTAACTGGAGTTTCTTGTAAAGAGGCTGAGAAACAGAAAAGTATGTGTTTCTTTCTTATTTTTAGGTAGGCATGAGGGAGGTAGGGTCTACCTGCTCCCCCTCCGAGTAGTGCCAGACCCCCAGCCCATGATTTCCCTGACCCCTCGCACGTTCCGTTTTTCTGGTAAACTATTTTTGGCCAAATTTTAAATTTTTTTTAAAATTTCAGCGGTGAAAATTGCATGTAAAACAACGGTTTTTAGCTGTGTTTATTTTTGAGCTCTACGTACTTGACGATTCTGTTTTATAGGAATTTTAGTACTACTGTACCCCCAGAATTTGATTCAAGTGCCCCCGGCCGGGCTCGGAACCCCCTAAACCATCGCCGGGGCACGGCTGGTCGGATGACGATGAAGGTAGTAAAAGTTTTGAGAACTTTCGATTTTAAAACCGAATTTTTTGTTTCACTGTAAAAGCAAAACTCAAAAAAGAACGATAAACAGAAAAGCACATACTGTACATGCACATTACGGGCCATAAATGTCCACCCCGTTTTGGGACTTTACTCAAACGATTTGTTCTTGGTTATTTCTTTATCGATTTGACTGAAATTTTTAATGTTTATCACTTTGTGAACTGGTTACATATTCTGCTAGTTTGGTGCCAAAATTTTAATCCGTCCTGGTTTTATGATCCGAAAACTAAGAATCAAGATGATCCATAGAAATTCAAATTTTTTAGGCAATTCAATGAGTCTCAAACTTGTAGGAATGATTGGTATTGCCTTGCCATTAGGCACAACATGCTGACACACGACACAACACCAATCATTCCAGCAAGGTTCAGACTAATACTCTTTGAATTGCAGAAAAAAATTGATTTTCCGTGGACCATCCTGATTCGTAGTTTTCGGGTCATAAAACTAGCACGGGTTAGAATTTTAGAACCAAACTTGCTCAATGTCTACCCAGTCATCTTGTTAATTAATCCTAAAAATTTGAGCGAAATCGACAAAGAAATGACCGAGATCGAATCGCTTGAGTGAAGCTCAAAACAGAGGGTGGACATTTTTTGGCCCATACTGTATGTAACAGGTCCTGTGCCTAAGAGGGAAGGGGATTAATGTAGGTGGTCTAGTTCCGGTCGGGGCTCTGAGCCCGATTTGAGGGAATACCAAATATCACAGTTAACATGCGATATTACACAATATCAAAATTATCATATTTTACCAAATTACAAGTCGGGTTAGGGGAGAAGCACTAAAATCGTAACAAGTGGTGTTTTCAGACCATTTGAGAGCAATTTTGGCGTCATAAATTCTAAAAAGTTGCAAAAGAGAGTGGGAGCGGGTAGAAAAAAATCGTCTAGGGGTTCTGTCTGACCCAAAAGTCGGTTTGGCGACGTACATTTGCCATAGCTATATTTAGAAGTGAATGGAGGTAAGCGTTAGTTGTAAGCAAAACAAACAAATAAACAAGCAATATTGGAGCAAATAATGTTTGCTTAACCGACTCTTATTGCTTTGCAGTTGCCGACTACGAGCGTTATCGGTAAGTGGCACCTTTGCTTCCTATTAGTCTTGCTTTTTAACGCCCAAATTCGGTCATTCTCGCTTATTTCCTGCACCGCACGCACCTGCTAAATCTTCTCTTCGGCCCCATTAATCTCTGTTTGCTCGATAGCCGGCACATTTCCGGATTTCCTTCTATCTGGTCACTTTACGTTTTATTCTCTTTTGGTCATGTTTGCCGTGATCTTTGCTCTTGTGCTGTCTCGGTAAAGCTCAGCTTTAATCTGCTGCAATTTAACTTTATTTGGAATGGTTTTAGGTACGTGGCATCAGCGCCCTACACTCAGTGGAGCGACGGATCCGGGTTCCCGGGTTCGGCCAATGGTCTAATGCCCACGCCTCACTACCTACCTGGGCAGTGGAGCTCCTGTAGCACCTCCTGCGGTCCCGGGGTGCGAACCCGAAAGGTGGACTGTGTGGCTTTTCAGGGTATCACCGGAAATATTATGAGACTGCCTGATTACGAGTGCGAAGGTAAACTTTTATAACAGTCAGGCACTTAGGGCCGTATATGGTACCTCTCCCCATGGCCCAGGCCCTCACCTACCCCCTCAGCAATATTTGGAAGAATTTTGTGTGGAAACTTGATAAAATATGACTAGATTAGGTGTAAATGAGCTCAGGCTAGCGTATTTTTTACCTATTTTGATGAAAAAGTATAGGAACCTTGATTTCAGCCAAAAATCGGACTTTCTTGCTTACCATTCCCTTAATCGCCCATCAGGCCCCTCAGGAATTGAAAATTCACCGCCCCATGAGCCGAAATGGCAGGCTGCCGGTACCATATGCAGTGTGTGGCACCACTATCATATGGTCGGAAATCTTAAGGGAGCGGGGTTCCATACATGGTACTACTACAATAGGTACCGCTAGCATTTACGGTGCCAGAAGCATAAACGGCATTAAATGCCTGACTATAATCGAATCAGAGATGTGTTTCAAAGAAAGACAATTGTTTTTCCTTGTTGGTATAGAGAAACTTCAGGCTGGTATGTTGTTTGCGCGTGATGAAAGGTTTAGAACATACATGTAACAGGTCATCCGCCGATGGGGGAGGGGGGTGGGGGGGTGCGCGGGGGGGGGCCAAAATTTTGGGGAGGGGGTGGGCACTAAAAAACGCTCAAAAATCGCCAAAAATCGCAATTTTTGGCCTAAAAATCGCCAAAAATCGCTAATTTGGGCTGAAATACAGCTGAAAAGTGCTGTTTTGCAGGCGATTTTGGCAATTTTTGTGTGTGAAAGTGTAAAAAATTGCAAAAATTTGCTCGAAAATTTACTTGCCAGAAAAATCGGAGGGGGGGGGTCGGTGAAATCGTCTCGGGGGGGGGGGGGGTCCCCATCCGGGGGGGGGGGTCTGGCCGAAGTCGGGTGGGGGGGAGAACCCCCCACACCCCCCTGTTACATGTATGGTTTAGAACAGTCAGGCATGTTTGCTTGGCGGCACCAAAAGGGTCGAATAATCGAAAACATAATAAGAATATTTTGTGAAAACCATGTATTGTGCTAGTTTTGCTATAAATAAAAAGCAGAAGCTGTCTGAAAGTTTGAGCCGAATGCAGCTTTTTTGGCCATTTACATTTACATGCCTGACTAAGCATGTGCTACTGTATCTACTATTCACATCCTTCCCCTTCCTATTTTTGCATAGACTGATTGGGCGTCTGGTTTCGCCCAATTCGACCAGATTAATAGCAGCACTTGCAGAGTTAATCTTCTCCCCGAATGTCCGGCTTTTGTCCCAGTGCACATTAGGAACCTGTCAAAAAACAAGTGCCTTCCATAATTTTGCGTCACGATTTATTATACCAATTTTCAGGCCAGGCCCGTCCGCCCGACTTCCAGCCCTGCGAGCTCAGGCAATGTCCGCAGGCTTCTCCCTTTCACGCCAAGACTGATGCACACACCGCCGAATTGGCAGCCGGAAGAGAGTTCAGATGGGAGTACGGTCCTTGGGGCGCTTGCTCGGCTTCTTGTTTAGGAGGTTGGCTGACCTTTGGAGGGTTCGCTGGACTACCGTAATGTTGCAGGGCGACAAAAATCGACTCTAAAATGCGTGGAGGCACAGTCAGCCAAGCCGGTGGCCTGGTCCTATTGTGACCCTAAGCAAAGACCAATTGACGTCACCCGCACCTGCAACAACCAGCCGTGTCCGCCGAGATGGGACGTAAGTTTCAGTTGAGGTGTGTTCATACTCATGTTGATCGGCGACATGACTTCTTCCACCTGCTGTGTTGGTGCATTCAAAATGTCTGCTGGACAGAAATGTCGCCAAGCTACATTTTCCGACATAGTATGAACACAGCAGTAGAAGAGAATCTGAGTTCACCTGTTGTGATTGATCTATGCAGGTGGGTAGCTGGTCAGTGTGTTCCCATTCCTGCGGAGGTGGAATTCGTACTCGACGTGTGAGATGCATCAGAGAAATTGCCAAGAATGGAGGAGCTGAGAGCACCCTCATTCTGCCCGATGTTCAGTGCGGAACAGCTAAGCCACGTGACAGAGAACCCTGTGGTCTCGCTGACTGCCCCGTTCAGTGGCATGTGAGTATGTATTAAACAGAAACATGACTTACAGCGTAATAGTGCCCATTTGGAACAGCGAACACTGAGAAACACACGAACAATTTTTTGCCTCTTTGTTTGCTATACATTGGTCTGTTGTCTCATGCAGACATGGGCAAAGGGGGGGGGGGGCTGAGGGGGGGTTTACCCCCCCATCAGGCTCTGATCTACCTCCCATCAGCCGGCCGCTACCCCCCATCAGGAATTTTTGGGAAGAATGTTGTATAGAAAATTATGATAAAAAAATGCCTGGAATAGGCGTAAATGAGCTCAGAATAGCTAATTTTAGCTTATTTTGATGAAAAATAAGCCAAAAAACCCTGATTTTCGCCAAAAATCGTACTTTTTGGCTTACCACCCTTCAGCGCTCCTACCCCCCTCAGCCCCCCATCAGGAATTGAAAATTCTACCCCCCATCAGCCGAAATGCTAGCCCATGTCTGGTCTCATGTGTGTTCTTCATGTGATGTGTACCATACATGTAACAGGTCATCCGCCCCGATGGGGGGAGGGGTTGGGTCTGAGCCGAAATTTTGGGAGAGGGGGGTGGGCACTAAAAAACGCTCAAAAATCGAGAAAAATCGCAATTTTTTGGCTAAAAATTGCCAAAAATCGCTAATTTGGGCTGAAATACAGCTAAAAAGTGCTGTTTTGCAGGCGATTTTGGCAATTTTTGTGTGAGGAAGGGTGATAAATTGCAAAAATTAGCTCGAAAATTTACTTGCCAGAAATATCGGAGGGGGGGGGTCGGAAAGGTGGGGGGCAGACCCCCCAGACCCCCCTGTTACATGTATGATGTGTACCCATTGTTCATTGTCTCTTTATGTCTCAGGCAAACAAATACGAATCTGTGTAGAGATTAGGCGAACAAAAGCATTAGGTGTGTGCTGAGGTTGAGAGGGTGGTAAGTTTTCAGATCCTTTGTGGGGTGGCGGCGGCTTGAGGGGTCAACCCTTTGCCCATGTCTGGCTGGGTGTTTGTGATTTCGAACAGACTAGATGTTGTGATAAGATGCAATTCACAAGCAAACTGGTTGTAGATCGAGCCATGGGACAGTTGTTCGTCAAGTTGTGGCGCTGGCGAACAACACAGACTGGTTGTTTGCGAACAACGACTGGCCGACGGCAAAGTGCGCCGGTTCAACCCGCCTACCGAGTGTGACGGAATGCAAAAGCCGCCTACTGTTCAGCTCTGTGATCTAGGTGCGTGCCGCTTGGTCATACTTGGTCTCTGTTAGTACAACTCAATCTCTGCAGGTGCGTGTCCAAGCAAGATTGCCAAACCGAAGGAAAAAGGGAAGAACAAGTCAAAGTCCAAGAACAAGCAGGAGAAAACGAACAAACTTGAGGGTGATGACAAACAAAAAGATCGCAGCAAAGGCTCGAAGGCCTTTACTATGCGAATCGGGGACAGGGCCACTTTATTTGAGGGTGCGTAGCATACAGTGTCACTCACTTTTATGCTCTGCATTCTTTAGGCATGTCAGTCAAGATAAAATGTCGAGTGAAGAATTTTGACAAAACCAAGATCAGATGGTTGAAGGATGGTCGTCTGGTTAAGCCTTCAGGTACGAGGCTTATTCACCGAACAGTACGCAGACATTTTCTTCTGCAGGACGCATAAAGATTTCTCGCAATGGTGCATTGCGAATCTTCAAAGGGCGCCAGGAAGATGGAGGCACCTATTCGTGCATTGCTGGCGAGAACAAGGGAAATGCCACATTGGCATTCAAACCTCACGAAGCAGTCTACCCTAGCCCCAACAACGCTATGACTCTACCGCCAGAAGCTCTACTTCAGACCACGCAACAACACGCTGTTCCGGTTAGGATATCAGCCTGTTTACATAGTCAGAATCCACTTGTTTTTAGCAACCACCAGTAGAAGCTCAGGCAGAAGCGAGTGGCAAGAGTGACATCAACAAGGACCCTAGCAAGTCTGCGCTTCAGGTGATAGCTAGCACTTGAAGAAAAGACTGGAGTGAGATAGACTTTCAGAAGCTGCGAGAACATCTGCTGAGGCACAATGAGATGAAGGTGTATGAGGCATTGAAAGATGTTGAGTCCACCAATAAGATGCGCATCAGTTTCTTGACCGGTCGTTGGTCTCCTTGCTCCCAGACATGTGGTGCTACTGAGGGAATGCAGGTACGTTTGCTTGAAACTTCTAGAATGTCTGGCACGTCTTGGCATTGAATAGTTTACACCTTCCCGTGTGTCACAGCGGCCCCGGCATCTGTGAGAGTGGTTGTTTGAGGGCTCAAAACTGGTCGAAGCGATTGCGAAAGCCCAACCCAAGCCCGGTGATCATTAGTAGGTAAATAGGAACTGAACCGGAGCTGCTGTTGTACCTGATGACAGCAAAGGGGAGAGGGATATTTGTAGGCAGGGCACTCCATTGAAAGACTGCGTCCTGAGCTGTCCAAAAGGACAGTGGAACTTAAGCAAATAAAGATGCATGTAATGGATGTAAATTTACACCACTGCTGGTGGGTTAAACATCAGTAAAATGATATTTGAATTGTTTGATGTTCTTTAGGCCTACCTAACTGTTCTAGTTCCGACAAGTTCAATGTCGCGTTGAGATCCAGGAGCTCAGCACCTATGTGGACAACTACTTGTGCACAGAGTTTGGTGTGTCCAAACCACATGAGACTCAATTGTGCCCGGTCCTCAGCTGCCCTAACTGGGACACCAGTCAGTGGTCCAAGGTATGTGCACATCTGTCTCACTTAATTCCAACGCTAGCCAGCCAAACTCTGCAGTGTTCTGAATCGCGCTGCATTCGCTTCTCGACTGCACTGCAAAGGAGGACCGTGTTTTGCGCATGGCCCAACAGCACGAAGACCGGCAACGAGTACTGTTCCAGGAAGAGTCGTCCCAGATCGAAGACTGAATGCTTCAACAGTACAAATGCAAGCCTTAGAACTGCCTCACAAGGAGAATTCTCTTTCAGATGCTTGCATGGCCGTTTGGCGAGCGTCATCGTGGGGCGGTTGTTCAAAGAGTTGCGGCGATGGTGGGGTGGAGATGCGGGTGATCCGGTGTGTCTGGAATGGCACGCGGAGACCGGCCGGGAACCAGTGTCGAGGGGTAGACCGACCGAAGCTGGTACGACCCTGCAGGGCACCGAAGCCCTGCCCACCGGGAGCTGGACCGGAGCCCCAGGGCCCGTTCAAAGGTTGGCAACACTGGAGAGGCTGGGAACTGTATCGGCTAGACCCGGCACGGCTTAATGGCGGCATCTAATAGCTGCTTCTCTTGTTAGCATTTAAGCTGGTCGATAATCTGTTTCTGTGCCATCTCTCTTCCTCAATCGATCTGAACCAACTGACTGCCTACGAGTTTTGGTGGCCTGGCCATCATTGCAAATTGTATTTGTTTAGGCTTAGGTTTCGTGCTCCCGCGCATGTTAGGTTATGGGCTAGACGTGTGAGTGTGTGTGCTTCTCTTCTTATATTTGTACTTTGTATGGTTACTCTTATTCTCATTATATTTCTGGCCGAATGTTCTTCAGCAATAACTTGTGTACAGCTTGGCACTACCCTTGTATTTTTTGTCACCTTGAACAAGGCTCAGCATTGGCCCTTCTGCTTATGTTCGCTGCAGCAACTCGCGAATTGCCCTCGCTTGCGCTTTGCTACCGTTCCCGTCTGTCCTACTGTATCTATGGTGCACTGCCTGATGTGAATGTAAGTCCTTTGTGTGAATTGGTTTCTGTGGCGCCAGGCAGTGCAGTGAAGAGAAAAGAACAAATCTACTTTTTTGGAAAGATTTTGTGAAAAAAGCTGCTTAGAGCTGATTTCTTCATGCGTGTCTGCAGCCTGAATGTTGGTGTTTGTTTGTATTGTTGCATGTACCTAAATGTATGTTCTGTGTTTGCAGCATCAGCTGATCTGGGACCAGCCTGCACCGACGGCTGTATGTGTACGTTAATGTGACGTCTGACTGCTTTGGCTGTGTACTAAGAGTAGGAGGGCAATTTGTGACTGACTGAAGGAGTTTTTGAGGCCAACCCAATCCAATGCTGGTCTTTTCAGATATTCCTCTCGGTTGTACCGACAAATCGCGGTTTTGTGACGTGGTCACTGTGCTTCAAATGTGCAGCGAACGCCAGTACAGGCAGCAGTGTTGTTTGACCTGCAATTACTTGCAAAAACTGGAACTCTCTAAGGCCCACTAGACTGCGCAATCGGAATCTGTGATATTTGTGCTTGTTTGTTTGTTTGTTTGTTTGTTGGTAGAATAGAATCTCGGGCTGGATGTGTGCAGTGAACAATGTTTCAGTTAGAAGTTTAGTTGTTGCATTTTTTGGAGAATTTGTTTGTGCGCGAGTTTTTTGGGTGTTTACAATGAATTTCACTTGCATTTGAGTTGAGATAGTTTTCTCTCAATCTCACTAAGGCGTTGTGTTTTTGTATATCTAGTGTTTTGTTTCGGTTTCATTGTTTGTTGAAGTGTATAGGTATGTATGCTGTATGTCTGGGATTTTAGCAATCCATCTCTCGAGACTATGCAATGTGTACAGTTCTTATGCAACCGCTTCCTGTTATGCAATACTTTGTCCGACATTATGCAATCTATTTATTTGGTTTGTTGAAGGTAATAAATTCGTTTAGGTTTTTAAGCGTTCGCCTTCCTATGCGAAATACTATTTTAGCTAGATTTTATTCCTGTTGGTCACAGTTACGTGCGAACTATACCAGAAAGACCCAATTCATCTCAATATATGGCATGGCACCCCTCACTACCTAATAAATACTTCTCAGCATGGGCAAAAATCGTTCGATTTTTAGTGCTACCCTCCCCTGGAATTTGATGTCAGACCTCAACCCCCTCCCCCTCCAGCGAATGACCTGTTCCCTGTATGGTGTGACTCAAACCCAATTCATAGAACCGGAAAAACACCCAATACCAACCAGTTCGCACTCTAGCTAGCTGTAAGAGCTTGTATAATAAATATTCAAAACTTGTTTGATTGAATCCACACTTATCCAAATCCAGAATATTGTTTGCATTTACATATACAGTATGTAGCAAGACATAAACATAGGGCCTCTGAACCATAAGCCTATTTCTAGCGAAAAATAATTTTTGCCGAGCTGTGTGAATGGTGGTGAGAAACGGGAAACTTGGGCAGAGAGGGGCTTGCTGGTTCTGGAACCGGCTTCAGCAAAGCATTTTCATCGATTACATGAAGACTGAGTGTTCCACGAATACTTCCCAATTGGTCACTTTGGAAAACGGCCACGACCACGCACTGACCAGCGCGGTAAGGCGTTATGGTGTGGTCAACGGAGAAAGAATGTTTGGGTAGGAGAGTCCTGAACCAATGTTTTACTAAGGCTTCACTTCACTAGTGCATACTCACTCTTTGATTTCCAACTGTTGATTGGATGAGCCGAATTTAAAGAGTTTATGCAACCAGTCCATGGGCTTGGCTAGTCCACTGCCATCGATTTCCAGTGAACAGTTGGTCAAGTCTTCGTTTAGTGGGTTGGTGAAGGATATGGTAATGGTTGTTGCCGCGTTTTCATACACATTCACGTCGCCCTAAGAGCACAGTTCACTGAGATTAATCATGTTTACCCTAAGCGACATGTATCAGACAGTGGGAACCGCTACTAGTACCAGTATTTTCGGTTGGCTTGTCTCTATGGTAAGGATGAGGGCAGTTTTAGCCTTTCTAGCTGCATAACCCTTTGCAACATACTAACGCCATACGGCGTAGTTGGCCAACCTATCGGAAAAGCAAAAAATGAAGGTAAACGCATCGGAAAGTTGTTTCAGACCTGCTCGGAAACGCGTTTTCAACGAGTCGCAAAATGAAAATTTGTTGTTCTAGATCGTCAGTGAATGCTTGCAGGTTGAAATGGTTAAAAAATAATTTTCAGTACCACGTCAGTTGACCGCACTAAACCAAGACAATCTGAAAATAACCTATCGGGAGGCCGTGAACATATCGGGAAGCCAGAAAGTTTCCGATTTGTTAAAAACCGGGTCATTTGCAAAAGGTTAACGGCGGTAACCCCTAGTATAGTTTAGACTGACCGTTATAAGGAGGGTTGGTTTGATGATGTCGAAAAGGTCATATGAAGAGTAGATTTGCTCTGTCTCCAGAACTTCAGCTGAGGCATCCATCTTCATCTGCGTGTGTTCTCCCATGAAAGCTGCGTAGTCCTGCTCGAATGCTTCTACACGACATTCTTTGCCTAAACTACTTCTATTATTTGATGCTATTCTGAGCGAGCTAGAGTACAGTACCTTCGTTTGGTTTCAGAGCCATCTGCTGGCTGAATGAAGCGATCTTGCGATATGTACGTCCAGTATGAGTCACCACCGACAATACCAGTTTGATGGAAGCTGTCCGATTCTCGGTGAAACTGCTGTTCCTGATTCGTAGAAAACCCAATATTGGCTTGCCGAATATTACCTAAATTGCAAGTTTTAGGTATCATACAATTTAAGAGTCAGTCTCTGATTCGATCGAGTCTCCGCCCTTATCCCTATGTCAAGTTGAAAATCGAACTTTTGCGTAGAGACCTGTGCGTTGGTGTATTAAGAGGCATTCATGAGTTATGTTAAACCTGCAAAGGGTTTATGGATTTGACGCTCCATTCCCGAGATACAAGCCGCCAAAAATCGGCCCGCTTAACTATGGGACTCAATTCTAATTTCTTTCGTACCAATAAGACTTGGGACTAAAAAATTGGGGATTTTAGGTAACTTTTTGACTACTTTAAGAATTTTTGGTCCAAAATTATTTTTGAGTAAAACTTTTTTTTGCGACCACGTTTGGCCGGCCCTAGCTCGTCTGGAACCCCCCCCTACACAGTTTTTTTATTTCAGAATTTTGTAGCGCTATCAATTTGCCAGACTTTGGTGTAAAGCATTTTGGGCTGCGACCCGACATTCGTGAGATATTCGCCTCCGAATGGCCAAAACCATGCAGAATTTGCTAGTTTTGCAGTACACAAAGCTATGATGCCGGATTACTTTCATTATAATAAGAGTTGTGACTAAAAAATTGGGGATGTTAGGTAACTTTTTGAGTAGTTTAAGAATTTTTGGTCCAAAATTATTTTTGAGTAAAAAAATTTTTTGCGGCCACTTTTGGCCAGCCCTAGCTCGTCTGGAACCCCCTACACAGTTTTTTTTTATTTCAGAATTTTGTAGCACTATCAATTTGCCAGACTCTGTTGTAAAGCATTTTGGGCTGCGACCCGACATTCGTGAGATATTCGCCTCCGAATGGCCAAAACCGTAGCGTTGTGTACTGCAAAACTAGCAAATTCTGCACGGTTTTGGCCATTCGGTGGCGAATATCTCACGAATGTCGGGTCGCAGCCCAAAATGCTTTACACCAAAGTCTGGCAAATTGATAGCGCTACAAAATTCTGAAATAAAAAAACTGTGTAGGGGGGTTCCAGACGAGCTAGGGCCGGCCAAAGGTGGTCGCAAAAAAATTTTGCCAGACTTTGGTGTAAAGCATTTTGGGCTGCGACCCGACATTCGTGAGATATTCGCCTCCGAATGGCCAAAACCGTGCAGAATTTGCTAGTTTTGCAGTACACAAAGCTACGATGCCGGATTACTTTTGTACCAATAAGACTTGGGACCAAAAATTGGGGATTTTAGGTAACTTTTTGAGTAGTTTAAGAATTTTTGGTCCAAAATCATTTTGGAATAAAAAATTTTTTTTGCGACCACCTTTGGCCGGCCCTAGCTCGTCTGGAACCCCCTACACTGTTTTTTTTATTTCAGAATTTTGTAGCGCTATCAATTTGCCAGACTTTGGTGTAAAGCATTTTGGGCTGCGACCCGACATTCGTGAGATATTCGCCTCCGAATGGCCAAAACCGTGCAGAATTTGCTAGTTTTGCAGTACACAAAGCTACGGTTTTGGCCATTCGGAGGCGAATATCTCACGAATGTCGGGTCGCAGCCCAAAATGCTTTACAACAGAGTCTGGCAAATTGATAGCGCTCCAAAATTCTGAAATAAAAAAAACCTGTGTAGGGGGTCCCAGACGAGCTAGGGCCGGCCAAATGTGGTCGCAAAAAATTTTTACTCCAAAATAATTTTGGACCAAAAATTCTTAAACTACTCAAAAAGTTACCTAAAATCCCCAATTTTTTAGTCACAACTCTTATTATAATGAAAGTAATCCGGCATCGTAGCTTTGTGTACTGCAAAACCAGCAAATTCTGCACGGTTTTGGCCATTCGGAGGCGAATATCTCACGAATGTCGGGTCGCAGCCCAAAATGCTTTACACCAAAGTCTGGCAAATTGATAGCGCTACAAAATTCTGAAATAAAAAAACTGTGTAGGGGGTTCCAGACGAGCTAGGGCCGGCCAAGCGTGGTCGCAAAACAAAATTTTACTCAAAAATAATTTTGGACCAAAAATTCTTAAACTACTCAAAAAGTTACCCAAAATCCCCAATTTTTTAGTCCCAACTCTTATTGGTACAAAAAAAATTCGAGTTGAGAATTTTGGTCCCATAGTTAAGCGGGCCGATTTTTGGCGGCTTGTATCTCGGGAATGGAGCGTCAAATCCATAAACCCTTTGCAGGTTTAACATAACTCATGAATGCCTATTAGTACACCAACGCACAGGTCTCTACGCAAAAGTTCGATTTTCAACTTGACATACCAAGACTTGATCGAATCAGGCACTGACTCTTAAGATGCATTTTGCGAGAAAGTCAGCTTTGAGGGGGCAAGCAGGGCCATCTCACGGATCTGGCTGATATTTATATCTATTAAAATAGAGCACAGTCGAAGACCAACGGTGCATGTCCGGCCACCAGCAACCCCCTAGAACCGGAGCTACACCCCCTCAAAGTTGGGTCGGCAGCAATTTTCGGGCTCATTTTAATAGCTCTGACACCCTCCATTCAAACGATCACCCTTCATTCGTTTCTTAAGCTAGGATCTCGACTCGCATATGGTTTTGTAGCTGGCCCAATGGCCTTTCATTTTCTGGTACTCCCGTTTCCAGATCACCAGTTTAGCTAGATTCGCTCTGGATCGGGAGAAATTGGCGTCCAAAGTTGAGACCAACCCTTTTTCTTGACTGGCACTACTCGCTAGAATGACCATTAACCGCAGTGCAATGCAGTTTTTCTTACGTAGTTTTTGCTGCTGTTTCCGAAAATAACTTTATTTTTGCTCTACGTTGCCTACTTTTGAAGATATCGGCATTTTTATGATTTGGGAACAAAACGGCTGCACTTGCTATAACATGCTTGTTTGAAAGGTGACTCAATTCAGTCGCATCTAGGGTACAGAGCCATAAAAATTTATATCACCTAATGCAGTTTTTCCCGCTGATTACGAAAATGACATCTGTTTTTCAATCTGACTGCTCCTGAGCTACTTATGTAACTTTTATGCCCTGGTACTCAGACAATAAGTTATCTGTCAAATCTGGACATAATATGGTATCTATCTGGTGCAGTTTTCTCCGCTGATTCAGAATATTATCATATTTTTGCGCTACGGCCACTCTGTCGCAAGTTATGGACCTCGAAAGTTTCATTAAGAAACATGCCATGAGAAGCTGTAATCCTAAAATAAATGTTCAGTATTTGTGCATTTCTGAAATGAACCTTTTGTCAGTCAATAGTGTACCCGACCTATTTTGACCCGCTGAGTTTAAAAATGGCGTTTGTTTTAATCTATAGTTACTCGTTTTGGAGATATATGAATATTAATGCAAATTTTGTTTGATCAGTAATATCTCAAAATTGAACAGCAGTAGAGAAAAACAAACGCCATTTTTGAACTCAGCGGGTCAAAATAGGTCGGGTACACTATTGACTGACAAAAGGTTCATTTCAGAAATGCACGAATGCTGAACATTTATTTTAGGATTACGGCTTCTCACGGCATGTTTCTAAATGAAACTTTCGAGGTCCATAACTTGCGACAGAGTGGCCGTAGCGCAAAAATATGATAATATTGTGAATCAGCGGAGAAAACTGCACCAGATAGATACCATATTATGTCCAGATTTGACAGATAACTTATTGTCTGAGTACCAGGGCATAAAAGTTACATAAGTAGCTCAGGAGCAGTCAGATTGAAAAACAGATGTCATTTTCGTAATCAGCGGGAAAAACTGCATTAGGTGATATAAATTTTTATGGCTCTGTACCCTAGATGCGACTGAATTGAGTCCCCTTTCAAACGAGCATGTTATAGCAACTGCAGCCGTTTTGTTCCAAAATCATAAAAATGCCGATATCTTCAAAAGTAGGCAACGTACAGCAAAAAGAAAGTTATTTTCGGAATCAGCAGCAAAAACTACGTAAGAAAAACTGCATTGCACCGCGGTTAATGGTCATACTAGCGAGTAGTGCCAGTCAAGAAAAAGGGTTGGTCTCAACTTTGGACGCCAATTTCTCCCGATCCAGAGCGAATCTAGCTAAACTGAATGCATTTTCGAACTCAGCACACAAAACTGCATATAACAGAATGCTAACAACTAAGCTTTGCAGAAAAAAATTTTTTTCGAACACCTTTGAGAGGCCAAAACACCCCCCCCCTCCCCCCCCCTAACCGCACACTTTGGGGCGCTCATTTTGTTTGGCCAACTCATGCCTAACTTTTGTTAAAACATTAGCTTGGCAGGGCCTTTGCACAAAAAGTTATAAAGATTTTTCGAAAAAAAACGGAATGGCATTTTGTGGAAATTTCGCAGTTTTCGGCGAATATCTCGGTAACCAGCTACGATCTGGAAACGGGAGTACCAGAAAATGAAAGGCCATTGGGCCAGCTACAAAACCATATGCGAGTCGAGATCCTAGCTTAAGAAACGAATGAAGGGTGATCGTTTGAATGGAGGATGTCAGAGCTATTAAAATGAGCCCGAAAGTTGCTGCCGACCCAACTTTGAGGGGGTGTAGCTCCGGTTCTAGGGGGTTGCTGGTGGCCGGGCATGCACCGTCGGTCTTCGACTGTGCTCTATTTTAATAGATATAAATATCAGCCAGATCCGTGAGATGGCCCTGCTTGCCCCCTCTCTTCGGCACCAAAGCTGACTTTCTCGCAAAATGCATCTTAAATATATATTTAGGTAAAATACAGCATCCAAGTCTGAAATTTCGAAATCGACATCCCGTGGACGATCGGGAGGTGGAAGCGGATAAACTGACAGAGGCGATGTCGGAGGTCTAGATGGATTGATGCCACCTGTGCTCATTGTCATTGTACTGTCATTGTTGAGACGGTAAACATCCCAGATGTGTTTGTGTTTCTTGTCGACCACCTGTCGCATTGCTTGGCGAATCTGGTGTCTTTCTGTATCAGTACCCTCTATTGGCTTGTATGTGTGTGTGATGTCAACATATTTCACTGGATTATCCACGTCACTTGTCACCAGTATGCGACCCACACTGAAAAACTGTTGTTGTAAGCGTGTCAAAAAGTGAAACCAAGGTACGTATAGTACTCAGTTTTGTCAATTTCATGGAACATCAGTTTCTTGTGATTTGGTTGGGTTGGGTCAGATTTGTAGTACCATAAGACAACGTCTGCATTCACTTCTCCGTAAATAAACCAACCATCATAGTTGAGTTGCACATTGCCATTAAGAATTGCCTTCACTGGCATTGGGCCACACATACACCTCCCTGAAATTGTGTTACATTAAACCAAACAATTCTCAGTGGTTTTGGTGAATGTCGTCATTGTGGTGGTGGTGGTGTTTGTTCTTGTCATTGACATCGTCGTTGTTGTCATTGTCATCATCGTCATCAGTTTGAATTCTGTTCGGTTTAGGGCCAAATTTGTACATATCATCAGGAATTATTTGTGAATTATGTCTGCTTGCTTACCTGACTCCTTGGTTTGTTTGGCAGTAGAATCGCATGCTTGCCAACCATCCGAGCTTGATGATAGATCAGGACGTTTGCTCCAGATTTCATTCCAGCAGTGAAAGTTCCACACAAATTCTATATTTTCTTCCAATTCATATCCACCATCTGGTTGTTTCTGGTAAATTTTATCTATTGTCAGTGTACGGTCCACATCGCGGGCTGATCGCACATTTGTTACTGTTCGACAGGGAATTCCCAGTGCTCTAGTCACTGAAATGTTTATGATTAGTTTTATAGTAGTTTTTCACTAATTCTACGCCGGCACAGTTGGTGGAGTGGTTTAGGCCGCAAAGCCACTGTGCGCGTGCTCGTGCGCTCATCCACTCGGCGGGGCAAGTTTCTTGTCGCAAAGAGTTGGTCGTCAGCATAAAGCCCAACCCAGGCCACCGAAAGCTGGTGACAGCGAGTAGGTAAATGGGAACCGACTGGAGCTGCCTAAGCACCTAAAGCTACAATAGCAACCAGACGTGTTGGGACACACGGGAACGGGGACACCTACAGTGAGCCCCGCCCAGACTTACACCGAGCATGTGTTTAGGCTAGTAGCGAAGGCAGGATGTGGATGTGCGTGATGGACCCGCAGGGCCCGGACAATCCATCCGTTCACTAATTCTACATCCATTCACTGTATACTGATAACTTACATGTAACAAGCAGAGCAGAGAAGACCCAGCATTGGCCATACTTGACTCGCTGTTCAGGTTTGAGGAAGTATTTCTCCAAAATCTCCAGGGAACCAGTCCATGCCGATGGTGACTTGTAGGGCGGAATCATTGGCCCTTCCCAGTGGCCTTCCAACACTCTCTGGTTGATCTTGAAGCAGATTCAGTTCTCTGTGGCTTTAGTGCATGCAAACGTACCAGCCAGGTTAATTGACGAGTTATGAGAATAGGGTCGCCTCTATCTGAGTGGTTCAGATCCATGCAGTCGTGGATCAGACAACTCGCCGTGTACAGCGCAACATCTTCGAACTGAAACGCTTGTTAGTTCATTTCTACTGGCTAACATCAGATCTCAGGTGCTACCCGACTCTGACATGCATAGTGTCTCTGGTAAGCGGATGCTGGTAACCTACCTGTGCGAAGTTCCATTGCACAGATTGGATTTGCTTCGGTTTTGAACCTTTGAAAACGGCTCCGTGATCTTCCAGCACAGCAGCTTGTCGTTCCCTCTCGTCTGCCAGAAATACTTGGTCATCAGGACACCACGGGTTGAAGAGAATGAAAATCTCAGGCACATGACTATAGGATAAGACTAGATCGCTTCTTGAAAATTCGTTATGGTGAGCTCTGGTGAATACACTCAGCTGCCAATCGCCAACAGCTACATCTGATGGTGCCTTTGTCTGTGAATAGAATACCATCAATCGAGTATAAGGTTGCCGTGTATCTCCTCTTTATTAGAACTGTTATTTATACCTCCACGTCCACTTTCGTACCAGTGATTCTGTCAATTCTGGCTGCCCAGTGCTCCTTCAAGTCCCAACCCCTGTCCTGGACGCGAATCGAGCATTTGGTTCCTTTTTCAACGGATGGATTCTTTCCTGGAACTTGTCATTTGAACGTACTGATAGTGAAACGACTATGTGAAGACCATATTCGAAACAGAGGAAGAGTGACTCCTTGATGGGCTCGAATTCCTTGTTACAGTGCAAGGTGATTGTAAAGGTTTGACCTCTTCGAATGACCAGTCGTTGTGGTTTGCTCCTGACTATTTCATAGTTATTCGTTCGATGAGCTTTGGCATTGGCCAGTATATTCAGATCGGCACTGAGCACTTCAAGTTCAGGAGTATCTGAAGATCACCTTCATCATCACCACTGAAGATGGGTGTCAAGGCAACAACTTGTTCACTTGTGACTATTGCACCTACATAAGCAGGGACGCTTACTCCAGTTACCTATGCTCTCAAGTTCAGGAGTATCTGAAGATCACCTTCATCATCACCACTGAAGATGGGTGTCAAGGCAACAACTTGTTCACTTGTGACTATTGCACCTACATAAGCAGGGACGCTTACTCCAGTTACCTATGCTCTTAGTTCCTGGGCTTCCTTGATTTTTCTTTCGGAGCCAAAATTCATCTACGAACTTCTTATGTCTCACTGAATGCAGATGTGATTCTTTGGAATCATCTGGACATATAAGTTTGTACTCATCAAGCGACAGCATGTTAGACACTAAACCAGTTCCGAGCTTCCAAAATGCTCATCACGGCTCACTCACTCACTAGAGGAGCGCAGCCATCAAAGCGGCTTCTGCATTAGCAACAAAGAAAAACCGCTTGCTGAGCCATTGATCAGCGGAGGAGTTGTTGAAAGGTGAGTTACGAACAAAAGACGTTTAGTAAGAGTAATAGCGATGCTTCACGAGGAGAAGAACAGCACAGAACAGACACTCCAAACGAAAGTGTAACACGAAAAGGTTGCAACAGATTTTGCCTAAATATATACATACTATTAAAAACAGTTACACTGTCAAATGTATTTGACACAACAATGGCTCGCTGGCCCA
Organism: Sabatieria punctata; assembly: GCA_030248155.1. NCBI lineage: Eukaryota > Metazoa > Nematoda > Chromadorea > Araeolaimida > Comesomatidae > Sabatieria > Sabatieria punctata. The sequence continues at coordinate 159,741 of JASANB010007038.1, forward strand.
ATTCACTGAACTGCCTCATCAGGCTTCTCTTCCGGCTTTAACTCAGGCACACTTCTCAAGGAAATCGGCTCAGTCTTGTGAATGTCGACGATGAATTGCAGGGTGCCTCTGATGTTTTTGATCTGGTCTGAACTGAACACTGCCAACACGGTCTTGCGGCCTGTGCGGTAGGGCAGCACACTGTGTTGAATGCTGAATGTGTCCTTGCCTGGTAGCTCACTGCAACCAAGTTTACTGCCATCTATTGTACCTTCTCTTCAACTTCCAACTTGCCCCCTAACCCTCCTCAGCCATACAGTTTGTAAAACGGCAGAGACCTACTCATCAATCTTGATTGGAATGGCTCTCGTTAGCCCCATGCCTTCCACTTCCAATGAACAGTTGGTCAGTTCTTCGCTGAGGGCGTTGGTGAAGCTGATTGTGAAGGTAGTCGGAAGATTCACGTAAGCTGTACGCTCGCCCTGCAAGAACAAAATTCTATAACCAATTGCTGACTCAATATGGAAACTGTACATTAAGCGAGAGAGTTGGCATGTCGATCTGGAAAATGTCCTTGTCGTAGAAGATTTCCTCGGTCTCCTCGACCTCAGCCATCACATCCACCCTCATCTGAGTGTGTTCTTTTAGGTAAATGGCGTAATCGTCTTCCAGTGCTTGCAATTTGATGACTTTTTCTGAAAATATGTCGAGTTGTATCAATGAAAGTCAATGTTGTTGGACAAATTCACCTTCGCTGCTCTTGAGCAAAATTTTCTCTTTCAGTTGCTTGACCAAATAGTGTATGCTCCCAGTGTATCTAACGATCGACATTTGCATGCGCAGGTTGACTGTGCGCAGATTTTTTGTGTTTTTGTTCGTCATTTTTAGCCAACTGTTGATCGGGTTGCCCAACTTCACCTGAACCACTACAGTACATTTACTCACATTGATTAACTTCCCTTTGATCAGACCTGCACGGTCCATTTCGCCACCTCTGATATTGTCATCTCAGACGCTGTGCCTTTCTTTCACTGCCAAGCCACTCCTAGCCATGCTATTGGGTGCCAGTCACTAAGAGAGTGCCTGCCGTGCTGACGACATGGTGCTGTCAGATCCCAACGGCCGCCCGGCCAGTGGCACTAAACCGGTATAGGCCTCGTTGCTGGTTTCTCAGACAGCCCCTCATGTCGTTGATCTTCTTTTCCTCCAACACAAGCATGCTTTGGGGAGCAGCTTTCGGTGCAATGGCAGATCCAGTCGGTTCCCATTTACCTACTCGCTGTAACCAGCTTTCAATGGTCTGGGTGGGGATTTGTGCCGACAACCAACTCTTTGCGGCAAGAAACCTCACGACATCACCTCAGTGGCTTTACGGCCTAAACCACTACACCAACTGTGCCGTCATTCAACTCGCAGCTGATCGATTCAGTGGTCCACTGTTCAGTCAGTCATATAGCAGTCAACTCAGTTTGCGACTTGTCAATCAACTCAGTTGGTCAGTCAACCAGTCAGTTTGTCAGTTGGTGGGCCAGTGGGTTGCCTGGTTTGTGGTTGATCTGTCTATCTATTCGTCAGTTGGCTGGTCAGTTGGTTAGTGTTTGTCGGTGGTGGTCAGTCATTGGATGGATGGTCGGTCAGTCGGTCAGTTGGCTGGTTGGTAGGTCAGTCAGTTGGTCAGCTGGTTGGTCAGTCAGTTAGGCAGTTAGTTAGTTGGTCGGTTGGTTAGTCAGTTAGTTGGTCGGTCAGTTGGTCAGTCGGTCAGTTGGCTGGTTGGTCGTTCAGTCAGTTGGTCAGCTGGTTGGTCAGTCAGTTAGGCAGTTAGTTAGTTGGTCGGTTGGTTAGTCAGTTGGTTGGTCGGTCAGTTGTCTAGTCTTCATTCTGTTGGTCTCTTAGTTGGTTGTTTGTTCAATCAGTCACTGGGTTGGTAGGTCAGTCAGTTGGTCACTCAGTTGGTCAGTTAGTTGGTCGGTTGCTTAGTCAGTTGGTCGGTCGGTCGGTCGGTCGGTCGGTCGGTCGGTCGGTCGGTCGGTCGGTCGGTCGGTCGGTCGGTCGGTCGGTCGGTCGGTCGGTCGGTCGGTCGGTCGGTCGGTCGGTCGGTCGGTCGGTCGGTCGGTCGGTCGGTCGGTCGGTCGGTCGGTCGGTCGGTCGGTCGGTCGGTCGGTCGGTCGGTCGGTCGGTCGGTTGGTCGGTCGGTCGGTCAGTCGGTTGGTCGGTCGGTCGGTCGGTCGGTCGGTCAGTCAGTTGGTCAATTAGTTGGTTGGTTGGTCAGTCAGTTAGTTGATTTTGATTGGTTAGTCAGTCAGTTGGTTGGTTTGTTATTCGGTAGTTGGTCAGTTGTCAGTTGGTTGGCCACTCATCAACTGAACTTTAGCTAGGTTTTCCTACATTCTCACCATGTCCAAATCCGAGAACTCAAAGGTGACGTCATTTTCATCTTTGTGCTTTTTCATCTGGAACAGCTCCAGCACATCTGCCCTTTCACTGGCCACAACTTCACGAACTGCATGTCGGATCTGTTTCCGCTCTTCCTCAGTGCCTTCTTTCGCTTTGTAATTTCTAGTCACATCCATGCCTTTCAGCGGATTCGTTAGTGAACTTGTTATAAGGCATCGACCAACACTAAAATAAATCACGAATTTACATATGCGAAAAAGTAAAACGAGTTAACTCTCTGGAATCCAATGACGTTCTAACCAAGCGTCTGCCTTCTGGAGCCTTTGGATCGAAGGCATAGTACCAGTTGACAACATCAGCGTTGACCTCTCCATAAATAAACCAGCCATCATAGTTTAGTTTAACCTCGCCTAGCCGCACCGCATTCACAGACATTGGACCACACTGGTATCGCCCTAAAGTTTCCAGACCAGCTTGGTAGTTGTTTTCATGTTCAATTTGAATTCAAACCTTGGCTTCGCTCCTGAGGAGTGGCATCACAAGCCTGCCATCCATCAAATCCAGGCGGTAAGTCAGCGCGCTTGCACCAAATTTCGTTCCAAACATGGAAGTTCCAGACCGAATCTCCGGAACTGTGTTCATCTTCGAAATCGCTGCGGAAGCTTTTCTTGAAGAAAACGTTATCAATCGTCAGTGTGCGATCGGTGTCATGAGCTGATCGGATGTTGGTGACGCTTCTAGATGGTAGTCCAAGGGCTCGAGTTACTGAAATGGATTATGAGTCTCTGGAAAGGTTTTGTAAACTTACAGCTCAAGAGAACGGCTGAGAACACCCAGCATTGACCGTATTTGACACACTGATTCGGATCGTTGATGTATTGCTCCAGAATGGCCACACTTCCAGTCCACTTCCATGGGGCTGTGCCACCTGAATAGTCGTCAGACCAGTTTCCTTGCAGGACGTTGTCATTTATCTTAAATTTGCATATTGCTGCAATACTGAAGAACCTGCAGAACTGTTGACGATGACTTACAGCAGAAGTAAGACGTCTCGAAACCAAGACAGGTCCGGCTCGCTCAGCATCGGTCAGGTAACTCCCTTGTCTTAGCGTCAACAAAGCGGCATACAGAGCTGCATCCTCGAACTGTAAATACATCATACCATTTACTTGGAGGTGAAAATATTATGCCTTTGGATCGCTGATGTTAAGGAGGCTGCCAGACCTTGTGTCTCTTCCTGCTCTATAGCAGTTGGCTACTCCTAGTCCGAAGAACAAGAACAAGAACAAGAACAAGAACAAGAACAAGAACAAGAACAAGAACAAGAACAAGAACAAGAACAAGAACAAGAACAAGAACAAGAACAAGAACAAGAACAAGAACAAGAACAAGAACAAGAACAGGAACAAGAGTAAGAACGGGAACAAGAACAACAAGAACGGGAACAAGAACAACAAGAACGGGAACAAGAACAACAAGAACGAGAACGAGAACGAGAACGAGAACGAGAACGAGAACGAGAACGAGAACGAGAACGAGAACGAGAACGAGAACGAGAACGAGAATGAGAATGAGAGCAAGAACGGGAACGGGAACGGGAACGGGAACAGGAACGGGAACGGGAACGGGAATGTCATGCATGAAAAATGTGCCAAAAACGTGACATAACAGCTATTTACCTGTCCATAGTTCCATGGACAAGCCATGTATTGTCCATACTTGGCTCCCTGAAACACTGCTCCATGGTCTGCCAGCACGTAGGCCTGTCGTTGCTCCTCATCATCCAGGAACACGGCATCTTCTGGGCACCAAGCATTGAACAAAATGTATAGAAAGGAGGGGGTAGATGTAAGACAGATACATGTCAGTCGTTTGCAACTGGTGCAGATGCTGGCCGGTGAAGATTTTCATCTTCCATTCGCCTACCGGGGAGCTGGCTGACGGCTTGATCTGTAGTATGCAAATTTTTTCCTCTCCCCTCACGTCTTGTAAAACGGTCAGTCACCTCAATGTTGACTTTGTTGCCGTGGACAGACTGGAGTCGCGCGCCCCACTTCCAACTGAACTGAAAGTCGCTGTTCTGCACGTGGAGGAAACGTTTGGTGAAGTTTTGAACTTTGGGTTTGTCGCCTGAAAAAAAGAAGTTTTTTGAGAGATCTTTGTTGCTCACGAATTTGCCCACCGAATTCAAAATCAACAACGATGGCGTCGCGATCGGCGTTAAAGTCTCTGTTGCAGTGGAGGGTGATGATGAAGGTCTGGCCTCTGCGGAGAACCAACCGGTATGGCTGACAGCGCACTACTTCGTAATCGCTGGTGTGGTGAGCTTTGGCGTTTTCCACTATGTTCAGGTCGACGCTCAGCACTTCCACTACGTTCAGATCTGAAATTTTGTTTAGAACTTTAGCTATTTTTTTTACACATTTAATAATTTCTTTGAGAGCTTTCACGCTAATTTACTGAGTTAGAAATCGAGAAACCTCTGAACCACACTCCGCCGACGTGACATCAATTCAATTGATGGGTTGATGGAAGGAAGATAACCCGTGATTCAATTATAAACTCCTGTTTCTCATCAGCATGTCTATTGCTCATGTTAAGACTTTATTAACCCTGACAAACCATGACAAGTCATCCTATCCATTTTGTCAGTACGTTTCTTCGACAGTTTTATTGTTGCTACAGTATTACAATTATGCTTTCTGGCTCTTTAGACTGCTACAGCAATTATGTTCGCGTAAATTGTGGCAGGCTAACTCGTTTTGGTGTCTCAACTGTTGTGTGAAGATTGCTCATTTTTTCTGGTTTTAGTGCAGTATGTCTGATATGTACAGTAGATTTTCTTTTTTCTTTTCTTTCTTCAATTTTGACGCAGAAATTCTTACTTACTAATACTGATTATAATGATCTGATTCTTTGCATACATAGATGCTGTGATAATAAATCAATCTCCTTTTGACTTTTAGCAGATACGTCTGCCAATTTCGCAGAAATCATAGCAGCAAACGCAGAATAAATATGCGAAAGGCACAGATTTTTCTGTGGCTATTGCTGTTTCGCAGAACCATCTGCCAATGCAAATTGCAGATTTTTTCTGCGAAATAAGCGCAAATAATCTGCGAAGTTTCGCAGATTTCTTATTAGGGTCAAAACTGGCAGTAAAATCTGCGGAAATTCTGGCAGATTTTCTGTGGAAATCAGCAGATCCTTTCTAAGAGAGTATATTCATTTGTTATCTCTTCCTGCAGTAAACTGAAACCTGCAACAAAATGGTCAAGAATAGAAGTTTCATTGTACAAAAATGTATCTAATACTGATGAAAAATGCAGTTTTCAAGAAGTGAAAACGATTGCTGAAGATTTGGATACAGTACTATGTTTTTAAGAGAATAAGTCCACCACAAAAAAAGCCAGAAACATTACGTAAACCAGGGAAATTGAGGGACGAATTCGAAACACCGAAGAGCTTGAATTGCAGCAAGCGCTCCTATTAGAAGATATAGGGTAGCCATACATTCTGTTAATGTGGAAGTACTTGAATGGTGAACGACACTTGCCAGCTGGCACACTACAGTACAGTAACCCTGGCCGAACTACCAGAAGTTCAACTAAGGCAAAATGCTGCACTTGCCGCCTTGTCAACGAGAACGACCTAGAATGTCATGTTTGCAGCAGTCTGTGCGTCTCTGGAATTCTCTTTCTAACGACCAAATGTTGTCTCAATACTCTCAGTTTAGAGCTCTTGTTCGTTCTATTCCCTTCTACAGCCAAATGTCTTCACTCAATCTAGTAACTGTGCTGCGTATTTCAGTGAGCTGACTGTTATGTAGTTTATGCTTTATGAGCTGCATCCTTGTTTCAACACAGTGTAAGTAAGTGTATCTTCTAGTCAGCAGGGTACTGTATTGAAGGGCACAGTATTGTGCACACAGTCTCTGATTCCGTAAGGAATAAAATTAAATGATGATACAACATGTAGTAGGTGGTTTGGGGGTTACTTCCTAGCTAGAAAGGCCAAACCTCCTCCCCCCCCGCGCCCAACCGAAAAATGCAAGTACTACTAGTGGCTCCAGTACTAACAAACTGGTTCAGCAATAACTAATTTTTAGCTTAAAATTCGCTTGAAAAGCCTTTGAAACCGAATTTGGCGTCTCCACTGCTGATGTTTAAGAGAAATCGGTGTTTTTTGAAGCCCATTTTACCGTTTTTTTGCTTGTTTTTAGCTCTAAAACGCTATTTGGCAGATAAATTTAGCTAGCTAAACTAAAAAGCGATTTTTAGCCTGTTTACTGAAAAAACGTGCTTAAACCGCATTTTCAGGCGTTCTGGAGCTTTTTGAAATTTTGGACCCCCCTCTGGGGGAAACGCCCTCACTCCTCCCCTCCCCCACGCCGGCCCCGACCTGTTACATGTATGAGCGTAGCCGTACTAAAGTACGTTCATTCACACAATGGGCTGTTTAATGAAAGAAAGAAGTCAATTAGAGGTGGAGTGCGTCAGTCAAGGAAGCTAAGCCTAATTGTAATCACCAGATAGAAGACCGCTTATCAGTACCGCAGCAGAGAAAGGCTTGGGCATTAAAATTAGGCAAGCAAAGATGAGTCGGCTCGTACCACTGCTTTTGCTGCTTTTTCTATTTTCCGACGCGGCTTTGGCCGCTCCGAATGGAAACGAGTGGCAGAAAGAAGAGAAAAGATTCCTCAGCGTTGGCATAATTAGTTCGATGATTCCGCTGCCGCCCTGGTTGTCGAAGAACCGCAAGAATCGACTGAAACTGTCGAAAGATGAAACTGCCTTCAGAGAAATTGTACTAGGATAGGATGACTTGTTATGGTTTGTCAGGGTTAATAAAGTCTTAACATGAGCAATAGACATGCTGATGAGAAACAGGAGTTTATAATTGAATCACGGGTTATCTTCCTTCCATCAACCCATCAATTGAATTGATGTCACGTCGGCGGAGTGTGGTTCAGAGGTTTCTCGCATTTCTAACTCAGTAAATTAGCGTGAAAGCTCTCAAAGAAATTATTAAATGTGTAAAAAATAGCTAAAGTTCTAAACAAAATTTCAGATCTGAACGTAGTGGAAGTGCTGAGCGTCGACCTGAACATAGTGGAAAACGCCAAAGCTCACCACACCAGCGATTACGAAGTAGTGCGCTGTCAGCCATACCGGTTGGTTCTCCGCAGAGGCCAGACCTTCATCATCACCCTCCACTGCAACAGAGACTTTAACGCCGATCGCGACGCCATCGTTGTTGATTTTGAATTCGGTGGGCAAATTCGTGAGCAACAAAGATCTCTCAAAAAACTTCTTTTTTTCAGGCGACAAACCCAAAGTTCAAAACTTCACCAAACGTTTCCTCCACGTGCAGAACAGCGACTTTCAGTTCAGTTGGAAGTGGGGCGCGCGACTCCAGTCTGTCCACGGCAACAAAGTCAACATTGAGGTGACTGACCGTTTTACAAGACGTGAGGGGAGAGGAAAAAATTTGCATACTACAGATCAAGCCGTCAGCCAGCTCCCCGGTAGGCGAATGGAAGATGAAAATCTTCACCGGCCAGCATCTGCACCAGTTGCAAACGACTGACATGTATCTGTCTTACATCTACCCCTCCTTTCTATACATTTTGTTCAATGCTTGGTGCCCAGAAGATGCCGTGTTCCTGGATGATGAGGAGCAACGACAGGCCTACGTGCTGGCAGACCATGGAGCAGTGTTTCAGGGAGCCAAGTATGGACAATACATGGCTTGTCCATGGAACTATGGACAGGTAAATAGCTGTTATGTCACGTTTTTGGCACATTTTTCATGCATGACATTCCCGTTCCCGTTCCCGTTCCCGTTCCCGTTCCCGTTCCCGTTCCCGTTCTTGCTCTCATTCTCATTCTCGTTCTCGTTCTCGTTCTCGTTCTCGTTCTCGTTCTCGTTCTCGTTCTCGTTCTCGTTCTCGTTCTCGTTCTCGTTCTCGTTCTTGTTGTTCTTGTTCCCGTTCTTGTTGTTCTTGTTCCCGTTCTTGTTGTTCTTGTTCCCGTTCTTACTCTTGTTCCTGTTCTTGTTCTTGTTCTTGTTCTTGTTCTTGTTCTTGTTCTTGTTCTTGTTCTTGTTCTTGTTCTTGTTCTTGTTCTTGTTCTTGTTCTTGTTCTTGTTCTTGTTCTTGTTCTTGTTCTTGTTCTTGTTGTTACTTTTTTGTCCTTTTGGACTACGAGTAGCCAACTGTATAGAGCAGGAAGAGACACAAGGTCTGGTAGCCTCCTTAACATCAGCGATCCAAAGGCATTATGTTTTCAGCTCCTAGTAAATGTTATGATGTATTTGCAGTTCGAGGACGCAGCTCTGTATGCCGCCTTGTTGACGCTAAGACAAGGGAGTTACCTGACCGATGCTGAGCGAGCCGGACCTGTCTTGGTTTCGAGACGTCTTACTTCCGCTGTAAGTCATCGTCAACAGTTCTGCAGGTTCTTCAGAACTGCAACAATATGCGAATTTAAGATCAACGACAACGTCCTGCAAGGAAACTGGTCTGATGACTATTCAGGTGGCACGGCCCCATGGAAATGGACTGGAAGTGTGGCCATTCTGGAGCAATACATCAACGATCCGAATCAATGCGTCAAATATGGTCAATGCTGGGTGTTCTCAGCCGTTCTCTTGAGCTGTAAGTTTACAATATCTTTCAAAAGACAGTGTTGATGTTGAGAAACCATTTCAGTAACTCGAGCCCTTGGACTACCATCTAGAAGCGTCACCAACATCCGATCAGCTCATGACACCGATCGCACACTGACGATTGATAACGTTTTCTTCAAGAAAAGCTTCCGCGGCGATTTCGAAGATGAACACAGTTCCGGAGATTCGGTCTGGAACTTCCATGTCTGGAACGAAATTTGGTGCAAGCGCGCTGACTTACCGCCTGGATTTGATGGATGGCAGGCTTGTGATGCCACTCCTCAGGAGCGAAGCCAAGGTCTGAATTCAAATTGAACATGAAAACGAACACCTAAGTGGTCTGGAAGCTTTAGGGCGATACCAGTGTGGTCCAATGTCTGTGAACGCGGTGCGGCTAGGCGAGGTTAAGCTGAACTATGATGGCTGGTTTATTTATGGAGAGGTGAACGCCGATGTTGTCAACTGGTACTATGCCTTCGATCCGAAGGCTCCAGAAGGCAGACGATTGGTTAGAACGTCATTGGATTCCAGAGAGTTAACTCGCTTTATGTTTTCACATATGTAGATACATGATTTATTTTAGTGTTGGTCGATGCCTTATAACAAGTTCACTAACGAATCCGCTGAAAGGCATGGATGTGACTAGAAATTACAAAGCGAAAGAAGGCACTGAGGAAGAGCGGAAGCAGATCCGACATGCAGTTCGTGAAGTTGTGGCCAGTGAAAGGGCAGATGTGCTGGAGCTGTTCCAGATGAAAAAGCACAAAGATGAAAATGACGTCACCTTTGAGTTCTCGGATTTGGACATGGTGAGAATATAGGAAAACCTACAATATGTAGCTAAAGTTCAGATGATGAGTGACCAACCAACTGACAACTGACTAAAATGGCTGACCAACCAACCAACTGACTGACTGACCAATCAAGCAACTGACTGACAGACCAACCAACCAACTAATTGACCAACTGACTGACCGACCGACCGACCGACCGACCGACCGACCGACCGACCGACCGACCGACCGACCGACCGACCGACCGACCGACCGACCGACCGACCGACCGACCGACAGACAGACCTACAGACCGACCGACGGACAGACCGACCGACCGACCGACAGACCGACCGACCGACCTACCTACCGACAGACCGACCGACCTACCTACCTAGCGACCGACCGACCGACCGACCGACCGACCGACCGACCGACCGACCGACCGACCAACTGACTAAGCAACCGACCAACTAACTGACCAACTGAGTGACCAACTGACTTACCAACCAACCAATTGACTGATTGACCAAACAACCAACTAATTGACCAACTGACTGACTACTAGCCAACTGACCGACCAACCAACTGACTAACCAACCGACCAACTAACTAACTGCCTAACTGACTGACCAACCAGCTGACCAACTGACTGAACGACCAACCAGCCAACTGACCGACTGACCAACTGACCGACCAACTAACTGACTAACCAACCGACAAACTAACTAACTGCCTAACTGACTGACCAACCAGCTGACCAACTGACTGACCTACCAACCAGCCAACTGACCGACTGACCGACCAACCAGTGACTGACTGACGTCTGACCACTACCCACAAACACTAGCCAACTGACCAGCCAACTGAGAGAATCGACAGACTGATCAACCACAAACCAGGCAACCCACTGGCCCACCAGCCAGCTAGACCCGCTGATTGACCAACTGAGCGTTTGATTGAGCAAGTCGCAAACTGAGTTGACTGCTATGACTGACTGAACAGTGGACCAATGGATCGATCGGAGCTGCGAGTTGAAATACAGTTAATCAATGTGAGTAAATGTAGTGTAATAGTTTTTGGGTGAAAGTTGAGCAACACGATCAACCAGTTGGCTAAAAATGACGAACAAAAACACAAAAAATCTGCGCACAGTCGACTACGCATGCAAGTATCGATCGTTAGATACACTGGGAGCATACACTATTTGGTCAAGCAACTGAAAGAGAAAATTTTTGCTCAAAGCTGACGAAGGTGAATTTGTCAACAACATTGACTTTCATTGATACAACTCGACATATTTTCAGAAAAAATCATCAAATTGCAAGCACTGGAAAGACGATTACGCCATTTACCTAAAAGAACACACTCAGATGAAGGTGGATGTGATGGCTGAGGTCGAGGAGACCGATGAAATCTTCTACGACAAGGACATTTCCAGATCGAACAACTCTCTCGCTTAATGTACAGGTTCCATATTGAGTCAGCAATTGGTTATAAATTTTATTCTTGCAGGGCAAGCGTACAGCTTACGTGAATCTTCCGACTACCTTCACAATCAGCTTCACCAACGCCCTGCGAAGAACGACCAACTGTTCATTTGAAGTGGAAGGCATGGGGCTAACGAGAGCCATTGCAATCAAGATTGATGAGTAGGTCTCTGCCGTTTTACAAACTGTATGGCTGAGGAGGGGGTTGGGGGGCAAGTTGGAGAGTTAAAGAAGATCTACAATAGATGGCAGTAAGCTTGGTTGCAGTGAGCTACCAGGCAAGGACACATTCAGCAATCAGCACAGTGTCCTTCCCTACCGCCTGAGCCGCAAGACCGTGTTGGGAGTGTTCAGTTCAGACCAGATCAAAAACATCAGAGGCACCCTGCAATTCTCGTCGACAT